>CM052214.1:2556641-2659224 GCA_028454225.1 Lasioglossum leucozonium
AATACAATGCAAACAGAAAATACATGAATCTTATTTTATATAATATATAATATACGTCATCGCACAATAGTGACTAATGACTAAAGATTAATGACTGATCATTTAAACTAACTAATGACTAACCATAACTAACAAGCAATAACTAACGATTACTTAGAGTTGTGACTAACTAGTGCCATGTAGTTATGACTAATAAATCAAAAAGTTTTAACTGATTTTTTTAAGTTTTGACTAACAATCAATCAGACTTAGTCATTTTCAATTATTAGTTGAATCAACTCTGCTCTTGGGTGCTTTTCACGCGTTGTTGGCAAAATAGGTGGTTCGGAACCCACCTTAATAAAAAGTAGGTCCCGCTGAAATTGGAAATTAGGCGATAGTTGAGGATTGGTAAAGGGAGAAGTTGGTAAAATGAATTTGAAACCCTGAGGGGACCAAATATCATTACATACATATTGCACAAGTATAAAGAAAGAATTAAAGAGGAAAGGAGTCATTATATTAAATGTTACCGATAATATCAAGTGGAAATAGAGGGTGCTGCCACTGCTCAGAAGCTACCTCCCTCTGATTTCTACCCTATTGTTAGAGACTAGAGATGCCGCTGGTTCTAATAGAAATTCGTGTCCAGGTATGGTTCCAAAATTCCCGAGCGAGGGATCGACGGGAATCGAAGATCCCAGCCCTGGTCCCGCTGGTTAATCCAGTTAGTCAGACCGCCATCGAGCAACCCTTGGACCTGTCGAAGAAGGAGGCGCTCACGCAGTCAGCGTGCAAGGAGAACGACGCCAGTTGGGTCAAGGTGGCGACCTCCTCACCAGACGAGCCGAAGATCGACAACCCGCCGTCGCATAATCCAGACGCGGACGACCCGGAGGACTCGCCTCTAGTTATAGACGAAGAGATCACCACCGACTCCGTGGAAGCGAAACGCGCGGCTCCAACTCCTGCCGGCGAAACTGTTCCGAAGGCAAGTGCGCTGGAACGTAATTCGTCCGACCCAGATAGCCGACGCGCGTGATCGACGCTTAACTTGTTTCTTTTTTTAAATATCGTTTTGTTCGAACAGACTCCTCAACCTCAGGCGAACGTGAAGACCGAGAACGAAAACGCGAGTCAATCGGAGGCAACGCCGGCCGCTGAAGTCGAGCAGGGTGTTTTCTTCTGTGATCGGTGCGACAAAACATTCTCCAAACACAGTTCCCTTGCGAGACACAAATACGAACATTCCGGTAAGCGTTCCGGAGTTGACTCTCTAACCGGTTGAGGAAGCTACTAGATGGTTGCATACGAAACGTCCGATTTCAGGATTGTGATCAAGAGAAATTAGCTGCTGGGTCATTCTATTGTTCTAATTGAAATATGTTGTTGTCTATGTGAAATTAGGGGGGGTTTAAGTCATCATTTTGCCGGTTTCGAATTTTTTTGGAAATTACAAGCTTTCGAAATTTGCGATATTGCCCATTTTGGCGAAAATAGGCCTCACTTCCGAATTTTTATCTCAGGAACTGTTTGTCCGATTGAGCTAAATTTTTTTTTGTTTTGTTTGAAACGGATTGGGCTATTATAAAATAATTTTTCCATCCTCGAGAATTAACTTTATAATATCGAAAAATATAAACAAATTTTTGTTTTACGTTTTTTTCAAATTTGGCCAGTAATGTAAATTTTGAAAAAAATATGGTTATATTCCCTGAAGTTTTCTCTTGAAAATAAGCCCTTAAACAAAATGGCATTTTTTTTTGTAATCGTCACAATGTGCTGGAAAAGGGCGCGATGTACCCGCATTTTAGGTAGCGGCGAGTCGAGCGCACCGCTATTGTGGTCAGTATTCTATTAATATTCTCTTAATATTATAAATGACCCTATTTATACCTGGAGAACAATATTAGTAACCACTCTTGGCCAACGACACCTTTTTAATCATAACTTCGTTTATAGATGTTTCTATACGAATTGTATATGTTTTACAAGAATGGTGTCGTTGTTCAATGGAAACCACGAGAAGGTGGTGGTTTTCTTCCATCAAGAAGGGATAAGGAAGGGATATGGAAAGGTTATAGTCAGAAATATGTACTGATAGGATCATTGAAAACTATTTCATTACACTAAAAACAGTGCCATCGATATCGCACGAGCAAATTTTACATAGCAATTCTTTATTCGATAATGAGGTAAAGCTATGAAAAGTTCTAGTTGCCTGTAATTGGTAATGCTGTTGCAAAGCGAGCTTGTAAAGAATCAGCATGTTTGTTCTGTTCGTCTTGGGTGACGTAATTAAATGTTATATTGGAAAAAGATGTTTCTGCCCATCCAAATAAATTTTTAGGGGTGAGAATTTGATTATTTAATAGTCTTTGTAAGCTAGATGAACTTTGAGATCAGCGGTATAGAATACTGACCATAATACCGGTGCGTTCTACTCGCCGCTACCTAAAATGCGAAGAGAAAACTTCATGGAATATAACCATATTTTTTTCAAAATTTACATTACTGGCCAAATTTGAAAAAAACGTAAAACAAAAATTTGTTTATATTTTTCGATATTATAAAGTTAATTTTCAAGGATGAAAAAATTATTTTATAATAGACCAATCCTTTCAGAGCAAAACAAAAAAAAAATTTAGCTCAATCGGACAAACAGTTCCTGAGATAAAAATTCGGAAGTGAGGCCTATTTTCGCCAAAGTGGGCAAAAATCGCAAATTTCGAAGGCTTGTAATTTCCAAAAAAATTCGAAACCGGCAAAATGATGACTTAAACCCCCCCCTAATTTCACATAGACAACAACATATTTCAATTAGAACAAAATCGTCGATGATCGCCGCAAAAAGTGATCGATTTGGCGTGGAATGACCCTGCTATTATAATCTCGTGAATGAGGAACGTATACGACTGAAAAGAGAATTCAATTTTCTGTCGTTTAAGGTGAAATGCCCTAAGCCTGGACAGCATTTTTGACTACCTTTAATTTTACCAGTTTCGACAGACAAACATAATTTTTTATTAGTTTTTAAAATAACTGAAAATCTCGAAAGCGGACATTTCGCATGCAACAATCTGATCTCGATTGGTCAGAGGACTGGTCCAATCGATGATGATATCGACTGCTTAACAAAGTTCTGTACATTGTCCGCAGGGCAAAGGCCGTACAAATGTGTAGAGTGCACAAGGGCATTCAAGCACAAGCACCATCTGACCGAACACAAGCGACTGCACAGCGGCGAAAAGCCTTTCCAGTGCTGCAAGTGCCTAAAGCGCTTCTCTCACTCCGGCTCCTATAGCCAGCACATGAATCACCGTTTCTCTTACTGCAAACCGTATAGAAAATAGAAGAACGCTATTTCCGTTAACCCGAAGAACAAGAAGAACAAGAAGAAGAAGAAGAAAAAAAAGAAGTAGAAGCCAGACGAGAGGACGAAGATTCCTCGCGGGTGTTAAGTTAAGTATGTACGGTCCTCTTCATTCCCATACCGGGACTCGGCATTTAATTTTGCGAAACGAATACAAACGAACAGAAAAGAGTGAACGAAAAAAGAAAAAGAAAAAGATAATAACGAAACACGTATACCTCGCGATTCGTCGCGCGTGAACATGATTAATAGGGGGGGGGGGGGGGGGGGGGGTTTGGGGGATCGACAAGACGATGTCGTGATTATGATACTACTGATACACGTGAAGAAAAACGATTAAACTGCGTGAAACGCAGGCGTAGAGAACAATTTAACGCGTTCGAGAGAAAGAGGGAGAGAGTAAATAGATATTTAGCCGGATAGACGAAGAGCTAAAAAGAGATAAAATGAATCACGGACGAATGAACGATACGGCCTCGAAGATGGCGGTCGAAAATGGCGGCTCGAGCGGTGTTCCCGAGACGTCTTCTCGGGTCGCACGATCGTCCCAAAATGTCCTCGCATTCGGATTCCTCGGGATAACTGTTATACAGAGAGAGAGAAAGAGAAAAAATCTGGCGAAAAAAGAATAGAAAGAAGAATCCCGTGCGAACGCTTTGGGTCGACGAGTGTGTGGAAAATGAAACCAAACAATACGCAACGGTACCAAAAATGCATAATGCAATAATCTATTATATATTATATATAATATACATAATATTTTAGTATTTTTATTAACAAGATTATTATATATACCATGACAATAATAAGGAAACTAATTAACGTACAAATTTGTTAGCCACGTTCGCAACGGGGCACGCGATATTCTGTCGCAAAATGGCGAAGGGATGAGAGAGAGAGAGAAAGAGAGGGAGAGAGAGAGAGAGAGAGCGAGAGTACGTTTTCGAAGAGTATGGTTTTTGCGCGTGTGCGATCGACGACATTCCTTTTCGCGGTCTCGAGATATTCGCACTGGGTCGAGTTCGGTTGAGTTCTGCGAAGACTGCGGATTTTTTTGCGAATTCCTTTTCTACGAAAAAACAAAAAATGAAAGAATTACGATTACTGGCACTTCGCGTTCTTCGCGAGTCGAACGTAATTCTTAAATCGGTCGCCTGAAAACGATGAATACAATAATTTTTTATTTTTCGA
The DNA here is from genome assembly GCA_028454225.1 of Lasioglossum leucozonium. Taxonomy (NCBI): domain Eukaryota; kingdom Metazoa; phylum Arthropoda; class Insecta; order Hymenoptera; family Halictidae; genus Lasioglossum; species Lasioglossum leucozonium. The sequence goes on from CM052214.1 coordinate 2,561,185, forward strand.
CGTTGAACATACGATGAAACTAAAACGAAGATGAACGATTTGGCGTTTTTGAAAGTCGGTGGCACGCGTGTGCAATTGCATAAGAAACCACGCGAGATGATCGAAGCACCGAGAACGAACGGAGGAATGCGTTTCGAAGAAAACAAAAAAAAACCCGCTGAACAGAGAGCTTAATTGCGAATTCCGATATGAACCGCTGAGAACGAAAGGAAACTGGAACTAAATGCATAGAATCTTCTCCTAAGATGATTTCGCTCGTTTCTCGGGATCGAGCGGCTTCTTCGCTCGATCCGATCGAGATCCGACCGAGTCACGATTATTATTGTAGCGTCGTAATGTTTCTCTGGGCCTTACTTGTCGGTAATCGATGCCATAATCTTTCGATCATCGTGTACTTACTTCGAATTCCGAGTCGTCGTGACGTCGGCGCGTTCGCGTTACGCAAAACGCATGATACGTGGCAGATTCTGGATCATTGCGAACAAATGAATAGGCAAGGCTCTAATAGTCCGAGTCACGGTGATTACTTTTAAATTGTGTATATTTTTGTATATTTTATCTGTAAAGTTTAGTGACTTCGTGCGATTCATAAAGTTTGAATTGCAGAATTTTTATTTTGCCGACGAGCTAGAATGTGTTCATATTTTTATTTCTCAGAGTAAAATGTTAGTAAGATATTAATATAACGATATTAAAGAATCACAATTGGAAGGGAACGCTTCCTTTGGAATTTTTGTGCAATTTTTATTTTTATAGAAGGGAATTAATTAGTAATTTCGGAGATTGTACAATTTATGTATACCAAGCGATATTTTAAGGTTCGAATTGGGGGGAGACAATTTCCATGCAATTCTCGTGCAATCATAATGTCGGTTGGAAGGAGCGATACCAATTTTATCGTCCAGTGAACGAAAGCTTGTCTATAAATTCTTAAAGAAAATAATTTTCTTCATATAAAATGATATTTACAGATTAAAATGGAAACGGACGATCTCTTTGCAATTTTCATGTAATTAAAATAAACCGAATCTCCACGTATCATCGTGTCCGAAGGCAGGAGCGATTAAAAAAAGATGTCGGTATAGAAAAGAAGAAAGAAAGAAAGAAAGAAAGAAAGAAAGTGAAAGATAGAAAAAAGAGTGACGCGTCCTAAAACAAAAAGTATGCCTTAGACATTCCGTGAGAGTAACGATATAATAGCTATCGGTACCGGCGTTATCCGTGCCCCATTTATTTATCCGTTAGATGAAAAAGGCCACTGGTACTTTCTGTGTCCGCGTGAATGGCATCGAGAACCTCGCAATAAACAAATTGAAACAGACACGAGCACGCACACGATTGAACAAAACCAAAAAAAAAACCAAAAAAAAAAAACAAAACCAAAAATATGATAAAGAAATCCGATACTCGAGAAAGACCGACAAAAATACGAAAAAAATAACGATCTGTCGGAGATATGAGATCCCTTCACCGAGATCCGGGCCCCGAATCGTAAACACTAAGTATAATATTAAAATGCTTCCAATAACTGTACTATTTAAAATTGCGAAAAACAAAAAAATTGCAAAAGAAAAAATGATTATTACAACATTTTTATGATTTTATTCGTTCGGACGCGTAGGTAAGCGGTACGATATATGATATATATATATACATACATATATATATATATATATATACATATATATATTAATCTACAGATCGAATAATACTCGAAGAATGTATTTTATAACGGTTTACGCCTCTTTTTATTTACACGTACCACGAGTGACAAGTGATCTATATTATATATGTATATATTATAATATATTATATATATTGTTATCGATAAAAAAAAAAGATGAAAAGAATAAAAGAATGCAGGACGAGGATGAGCAAAAGAATACTAAAAACGACGACTTATATAAACGAGGCGATTTGATTGCTGCGCCACGGCGAGTATATTATATAAATAAGCGTGTAAAGGGAATAATTAAGGAGAGGGAGAGAATGTTTATAAATGATTAATAATAATAATAATTAATAATAATAATTAATAATAATGATAATAACGATAATAATGCGGCAAGTGCAGCGTCGCGTTGCATTTTTCCTCCGCGTCTAAGAAGCTCCGGTTATCCGCGACAGGCATCGTGTCCGTACTATTATTACGTGGGAAAAAAATGGGAATTGTGAATGGGAGAGAGGGAGAACACTCCAGAATATGATGCTTAATAATACTCATTTATTATAGTGTTAATAGTTAAGAAATATATTTTTATATTATTATAATATTACGACACGATATATATATAGTACTAATCGGTCGCGTTGCGGTACCGTGAACCCGCGACGAGTCTGTTCCTTGGCTCTTGGTACAGATACGGGAGATGAATTTGAAAGACCTTTTATTTTCCTATGTCTCCGGATTATGACTGCCCTGTCACGAGAGACGCTACGTTCCTGTGCAATCGCTTTCGTTTACATTGCCGTTCTTCCTTTTTTCCGTTCCAGTTTCTCTCTGGTTCCTTGCGTCTCTTTGAACGCGCTTCGACTTTGAATCGCACCGAAACATCCCCCAACAAACCGCGCGGAACCTCCATTGCTCTTTAGAGCGACCATTTCAAACGATTTCCTATGTTTCTCAAGCCTCTGTGCCGATTCTTCACTGTTCACACTGATTTTTAGAAAGCTAAATTACTATGGTATAGAATTCTGTAGTAATCTCCCTAGTAAGGAATTTGTTAGAAGCTTTCCGAAAACAATTTTTATTTCTCACCGAACCTCTGGACAATATCAAAATTTCCATTTCACCGATTTGTTCGAGTCAATGTTCTCTCAATGATATTATCCGGACTCGTTGTCTTTAATTAGCGAGCACTCGTGCAATTAGCAACGCCACATCACCAACAATTTCTCTCGTATGCAAACCATTCCCTTCGCCGCCAGCAGCACACCCACGAGCTCCACTCTCATCATTTCCTGACACGATTCCTCGAAAAATTCGACTTCGTTCTCCTCCTTTTCGTTTTTCCCACGTGGAAAGAGAAAAAAAAAGAACCTCGATTCTGTACTTTTTGAATAGTTTCACGACCAACGGGTTTTTTCGGACATCAGGAAGGAAAAGCAGGAAACTTTTACGAAGACAATACTACATACGTATAAGCGACTATAAATGAAGGATAAAAGAAAAAAATATATATATACATAAATATATATATATATATAAATATAAAATATAAATATAGATATATTAAAGAATAGAGATATTTGCTCCGATTCGAGAGTATTCGCAAACCTGCTCGCCTCGATGTATGTACGTATGTATTGACTAAGCAAACACAGACTACAAGCGTAATAAATAAATAAATAAATAAATTCTTGCCAGCTTTCGCGCCATCATCGGCACAACCAGTTATGTCTCCGATACTTCCTAAAGAAATGAATTACGAAAAAAAGATACACACTATTACACGAAAGCTAACGAAGAAAAAAAAATGCATACAACTAAAGAGAATAGGTTTTAACAGAAAAAAAGAAAAACAGAAAGAAAAGGGTACTCGTGACGCAACGTACGAGACGTAACAATAACAACTGGTGTGGGGAAATGGAATGAAAAAACGAAAAAAAAAAACGAAAGATGCAAAAATAACGACAGCGAAAAAATTAGGGGAAAGCGAGCGCCGCGCGAGAGAGTGTGAGAGAGAGAGAGAGAGAGAGAGAGAGAGAGAGAAAACGAGATATACGGAAAGGGACATTGTTAATGATTGTTGATGCAACGATTTAATGAAAACTAAAAAAAAATATTGAGCACCGTACGATGCCTTCCGTGAACGACCGAGCTTGCCTAGTTAACCGAGAAAATAAAGTAGAAAATTCAACGATCCGATCTCGAGGTGAATTTTCTCGTCGAAAGTAAACGTTACCCCCGTGGATGCGCTACCATAGTCTCCCGTTTCCCCCCCGGTGTGAATCTGACAATAATAAATAAATAAATAAACGAATAATCGCGAAACACGCTGGAAAAAATTACACGCAGCGCGAGTTTCTCTCCGTAGGGTCGCGGCTTCCTATTGGCCGGCGGCGGCTCGGCCACGCCCTGCGGGGCGGCGCCTAGACCCCGGGGCGGCGCGACCGGCGCGACGCTACGGAGGGAAAGCCGTCGCACGTGTATCCTCTCACGTTCTGGAACGTGATTTCGTTCCGAGATGCCCAGACCACAGTTTGTGATTCGATCCGCCTAGAAGCGACAACGCGGGGGTGATCATGTTCGCTTTAAGCTGTACTCGACGAACACCGGTGGTTTTGCCGTCGAGCTTTCCATGACTACATTATACATGAGCATCCGATTCGTGCGTGTGTGCGTGTAGAAGCTGCGGTATGCCTGATAACAACGTTGCGCAAGGGAATTCGAAAAAATACTCGAAGAAAGAGAAACAGAGAGAGAGAGAGAGAGAGGAATTATGGCAGGACAATAACGAGAGCACCGTTTCTTTTAGAGGATATAGAGCGTAAGCATTATACAATAGTCTATACTACGTGATAAGTGTGTGACGCGCACACACCCACACACACACACACATACGGAGAGATTTCGTAAACGAAAAAATTATATATGCACTCTCCCCTCGTGTTATGCGCGTAGGGTATACACACGCGTAATTTCTGTTGCGTGCGCGTTTGTGGGTGTGTGTGTTTCTGTGTGGGTGAGCGTGTGGTTGTACATAGGTAATACATTCGTAAGGTTACATTTAGAAGCCAGGAATAACGATGTGCTGTAACGAGAGGCGTAACATTACCGCGGATATTCGGGGGAGAAATTCGAGCACGGTGGAGGAAAATAAAATGGTGGAAGAGAGACCGGAAGTCGATGGCTGCGTAGTGGAGGCGCAGTGTGTGAGTTGGGGGATGATGATGACGACGATGATGACGACGACGATGATCTTGATCGCGGGAAGTTAGTAGATTCAACGACGCGCGCGGGATTTGGCATTTCTTTTGGTTAAATCGCTCGATCGAGAACTTTCTTTCTTTCTTACTTTGAGGAATTATTAGCGAATAATAATAATTGTAATAATAATAACAATAACAACAACGATCTTCTCGGAAATTCGATCGTTGAGAATGGGCATTCGACGTAGGAAGGGAACGAACTGTTAAAATGCGTAAATAAATAAATGACTAAATAAATAACTATATAGATAGATAGATATATATTTGGGGAGTTGTTGGCAGTGATCGCGGCACTGCGCGCACTATGCAGCTGGCTTCCGCGATGCACGAAATCAGGTGAATTCGGCTCGGATGATTGACATCGGTGCGACACCGAGCTGTTCCGAGGCAGTTTCCGGCAGCGGAAAGATGCAGAAAAGCAAAGAAACGTAAGGGGAAATGAAAAGGAAAGGGAAAGGAAAGGAAAAAATTAAAAATAATTGTATTGTGACGAAGTTCCATCCATAATAAATAAATGAAAATATTATACAGTTAGGCCGACTTTTCCGCCAGTTCGTGCCTTTTTTCTGCAGGGATAGAGAGTGCAGTTTTGGGGATCGATCTGAATGTGTATGCTACATGATGTACCCGCTTATAGGTTGGAGAGAAAGAAAACGATCAGAACAATAGGGGTTTCGACGGGCTTTGAGACGCGTAGGTGGGAACGAATAACAGGCGGATGGGAGGGAAGAATTAAGAATCGATCGTGCGAGAGTAGATCGGGCTGCTAGGTTTTAGCATTCGCGAAAAAAGCGCCAATTCTCGCGAGAGTGTGAACACGGAGACGATACAGCGAAAGGAAGAAAAGAGGTGCGAGGCAAACTGTAAGCAGATCAACCGAGTGACACGTATGATGCAAGAATGTGTATGTGTGCAGAGGGAGAGAGAGAGAGTGTGTGTGAGTGAGAGCGAATAAAAGAATGCTTGTATACGTGAAAGTACGAACGAGCGAGTGAAAGAGAATTCTAGAAATTGTTGAACGTTCATTAAATTGTCCTCGTTTCACGATGTAATAAAGGCTATTTTACTTTGATATTGATGTTTGTCCTCCTTTCGTTTATTTATTCTTACAGATACAGAAGATAATGATACGATTAATACATACATTAAATTAATTTATAACAGCAGCAGATGATTCGTGCCGGTTTTCCCATAAGACGCAATGTAAACGCCGGCACGAATCATCTGCTGTTCCTAAATGTCCGTTCAGCGCCAATTCATGCAGCGGCAAAACGCTCAAACTGTTAGCCAAAAGTTACCGACAGCGGAATGCGACAGTGGTGCCGCTTGCGGCCAAACTGAGAAGCTCGGTTCAGGGTCCGTACAGCGCCATTCCACGTAGTGGCAAAACGCTGAAACTACTAGCCAATTGTTAGTTCCAACACCCGCTAGATGGCGCGAGCAGTATTGCACTTGTGGGGAATTTCTTTAAAATAAACTTTTCAATAATTTAATATAACTTTCCCTTCACAACTTATAAATTCTTAATTTAATTTTTATTTGTATTTGAGTTATTTATCTATTTTATAAATAAATTAACTTTAAATTAAATTCAACAGATATTATGTTAACTCTATGAAGGTTTAATAAAGACTGTTATTTACAAACGAAAATCGTTGATATGAACAATTAATAAATGAATTAATATTTACAATGATCAATACGATGATGTCGGTAAACTAGAAAATGTACAATGTTGATAAATGAGAAATCTTCATTATCGACAATCGCCACAGCACTGTCGGTAAATTTGGCGACAAGTTTGAGCGTTTTGCCACTACCTGGAATGGCGCTATTTTGACATTTTAAAAGGTTACCAACCGTCGGTAATTTACAAAGAAAAAGTATGTCTTTATACCAAGTGTGTATTTATTATAACCACAGACTACATGGGATCAAAAGACTGAGGTAGGAGGTCGACAATGAAAGAATGTTGTTCTTTACGTAATATTGTATTTATTAAACGAATCACATTATCGCAGAGATATCGTTACACAGATGTTCTGTACATTAAACTAACTTTAAATAATTCACGTATATACAGAGATAAATGATGCCGGTGTGGTCTCGACAACGATAATAAAACAATAAGTTCGAACGGAGTCCCCGTTAGAATGGACACGTAGGGCTCGCTAAATCGTTAAGCTAGGATCAAGTTTATAATACAACAGATGATAAAAAGAACTATCATCGAGAAAAATAAGGAAGCTGCTAACGTCGGCGCGGTTGGCGCATCGTTCTTCGTCGCTTTCGTTCTCACAGTCGTTAATTAATATATAAAAATAATAGCCATCCACAGTCGACGACTGCGTTCGCAGCACGAGAACAATTAATTAATTCTGAGCATTATTCTTTCATTCCCCGTCTCGCGTTCAACGTTCGCCTAACGCACTGAACCATTCTTCGATTTTGGTTTCACGTTCGCGGTTTAATTATATTTCGACTCGCTAAAATAATAAGTAAAGTCCGTCAGTCCTATCAGTTCAGCTAAGTTAATCACATAGTTCGCGCGGGTATTCTTTTATACTAGGATCACAAGTTTAGCTCTGTGATTAAACGTACGCTCGATAGTTTCACAATTAATTCGCCGCATCCCTCTCTTTCGCTCTCTTTTACTTTCTCACTCGCATTCTCTCATCTTTTATTATAAATAACGAAATTGGTTGAAGCAAGGAACTGTATGGTACGTAGTAGTTTTCGTCGATTTACCGTACGCTTTACGATTCAACTAATGGAATCCGTAAAATGATCGACACTAACGTTTACAATAAAAATCGTGCGCGCTTCTCATCTCCTTCCTTCAGTACAGAAACACGTTCTCTTTTCCTCGTTGAGTACAAGCTTGTCTCTTAATTGAAATGTATGTGTATTCTAAAAAAAATTAACAAAATACAGTTTGAATAAATCTGAAATTAATCATTTTGACGCCTCTCCAAGATTTAAAAAATCCATTACAAAAGAGATCTACCTTTTTCAAAATTTAGACGTCAGCTTGACTCAATTGAGAAGAGATGTTTATAGCTTATTATTGATTTTGCACAGTATATTTTTGCGTGGCGTTTAAGTATATTGTCGAAGATAGGTCACCACGCGTGATATGTGTTTCTGGGAAATGCTACTCGCATAATAATGGAGCAGCCTATTTTCTGCGTGTCGTCCACTATCGCGTGGCTCCTTGTGTCTTGTTCAGTATTCGTCGAGAAAATATCATTATTTTTCTCTGAATAATAATGAATGTCGCGTCAGTGTTCCTCGCTACGAACGTTCGATAATAGTCCCCGCATTTCACACGCACACACAAATAAATAAATTCTATTAATTACAACGCAACGGTTGAACGAAAGGTATAACAATTCTACATGGAATAATGAGATGGTGGTTATTCGAATTCGCTGCATGGAATGTGCTAAAAGGCGGTCGAGATATCGCATGACGCTGATTTGTTTTACTAATGTTTTCGTGAGACATTTTGACGAAAGTTAAAAAGATAATCAATTGCGATTTTTTACGATTAATCATTTTCAATATTTATAAGTATTAATTTATCAATTGAATTGAAAATTCATATTTTCAGTTGCACATGATTCTTCTTATGTACCTATTGAAAGAAATGAAAAAAAATATTGCATTCCATGTTGCACACAAAAATTGCACTGATTAACTTGTAAACTACATTGAAGATTAAATGTTCTTTCAATACAAATAAACAATAAAAATTCAAATTAACTGCAGTACGAAAAGATTAATAAATTTCTGTGTCTACATCGATATATACGTACAGTCTTAAGTTTGATGAACAGAATTATGCACGAAGTAGTCTATTGTACAAGTAAACATGATTGTTTCGTAGATACAAACTATAAAAGTGTAATACAAATGATACTTATGAGAAAAATACTAGAAACCTTGTACTCACTGAGTCAGGATTGAGTGAACGCTTCTTTCGAAATTTAATTTAACAAACGAAATCATCATTCGGTAGAGGCATTTTCTCATTAAAATCAATATTGATTAGCAATAAACAGACGATTAAAATTCTTACTCTCAGAGCGTTAAACATGAAAAGTTGTTATACTGAAATGAAGATAATCAGGGATTCATACGTAACAGACATATACAAACCGATATCTCTTTCAACGAAATTTCATGTACAATTCATTCCTGCATTTTATAAAAATCATTAAGCTTAGAGAAGCTCAAGAATTGATTCCTAGTCACGCGAAACGAAAACAATCAAATGTACAATCATCGTCGATACATTGACCCGTAGACAAGACGCGTGTTTGTCAAAATATTACAAAATTGCATCAGACGGTTTACAAGGTAAGAAAATTTCGTGTAAATCCTTCGAACACACATCGGTGAACCTTGTATAGTTTCCAATTTCTTAATTCGAAAACACGTCCCTTCCTGGCACAGCTCGATGACAATTAAGTAGATTAATCAATCTGTGTGTTAATAAATAGACTGGGGATTTTTGTGCAAAATAATTTGCTAAAATAATTACAATAATTAAGATGGTCATTCTAGTGCGAGGCTTTTAAATTGTATATAATTTTTATATTTTTCAGAGCAATGTCTCGTCAATTCATGTTTGCCATAAACGCACAAAATCCGCAGTATAATTATGAAAGACAATTCCATAGTGCGCGCGATGCAAAGTACAGTCTGGTATCGCGTGGAATAAATTTGCGAAAATGCAATTGAAATGCGAAATGAACGAGTCTGCTGGTGCAACGAAATGACACGGTAGGCTACTGTAAAAATAACTCGCATACACGTTCCCTTCGGCCGTTGGTTTCTCTTTATGCGTATAAAAGAATGTCGGTACCCTTGGATCACCCGTTCCATAATATCCCCGAAAATATTGACGCCCCGTTTCTAGCAAATATGTCTGGTTGTTTCGTTTGCAGCATGAAATAATAAAATAAATAACTACGTCAACCTCCAACGAAAATATTCGACAAGACAAGTCTGTCTGAAAATATCAGTGAATTTCCTAGCGTTCTTTTATCGTGATGCTATAGTTACAATGCTTAATAGGCCATGCGTTGCTTAGTTTTACGCAATGAAATTAACCGAAGCACTGCGCGCACAAAATTATGCACAGTGTCTTCGAAACCGTGATGCAACTCATGAGGAAAGAATTTTCTACTAATTAACCCCTTGCCTTACGATTTCTTTTATGGCTACACTGATTACACTTCCTTTGTTGTTTATAGATTCCTTGCCTTACGATTTCTTTTATGGCTACACTGATTACACTTCCTTTGTTGTTTATAGATTCCTAGAAGCGAAACCGAATTTATGTCAGTTGCACGACTATGTATATTTTTAAAATGAAATTTTATAGAAGTAAATAATACGGATAAGTTTAATTTGTTATTGCAAGGCAAAGAATTAATAAATTAAAAAAATAATTTCTAAGATGAACCTATAATTTTTAGAAGGTATGTAAATGATAAGAATACAATGCTAGAACGATTGCAATAGAATAGAATGTTTTCTTAATAAAAAGAAACAAAAAAATTGTTCTATGAGTTTTGGGTTTTCAAGTTTCAAGAAAAACATTCGAAACCTCGACGGAACTTCTAAATTTATAAAAGTGTGAATCGGAATAAATACCCGCAGCCTAGACGATGATCGCAGTACACAAAAGGCACTGATCAGGGTAATTGTTCGAACGTGGATTTCTCGTCTTCTCTAAAAGTCTTCGATAACACAGTCTTCCCTGGTTAGCGATTCGTAAAGCTCGCCTAATCCAGTCCCGGAAGTTCAATCTTAATTCTTTCGTTACATACTATATAAATTAAGATTTCTATTACGACCACGGATAAGAAGGCGACCGAACCCCGAGGACACATGTCAAACAACAATATTACAATCGTTGTAAATCAAGGATTAAACAATTTGTATCTGTACAAAGTTCCAAGCCGCCGACCAGGGAAAATCTGTGGCGAACGATGGTTCGTCGTCTACGCGTAGAACAGAGAATCGTCACGGTTCGCGGCGAAATCGTCGGTGATCAAGCTCTCGGGCATCGCGGTGGAGTCGATGCTGTCGAAGTATCGATGCGGCCAGACAGAGCTCTGTCTGAATCTTCTCGTAGGCGATCCGATGATGAACTCCACCCTGGTGGACCCGGTAATCGACGAAGTCTCCTCGTTCAACGAGTCCGTGTACAAAGAGGAGTCGCTGTGCCGGAAGCTGCCGTTCGTCGAACACCAGGAACTCGGTGGCTCGGTGCAACTCTGAAAAATAGCGGTCTCGTTAAGCGTTCCCTTGAACGTGGTCCTCCGCGGACAAGGAACTCTCTCTCCTTTCGTGAATTGACATTTGCGGTACGCTCGGTACACGCGGCTGCGATTCAACCCCTCGGAGGCAAAGTACACAAACCAAACCCCACGATAATCAGTGCTCGTGTACGGTCTTTCGACGCGCAGACTGTCGAGGAACCAATGGGAGAGCTGGAGTCGCGGGCTTCCCCGGGAAATGCCGAATGAACGTTCCCAGCAAAATTATCAAAATCGTCATATCGTATCGATAGAGACAGACGTCCATTGTTCTCGCTCGACATTCTGTGCCGTGTACGGTGATAATACCTGCTGTGCCAGCAATTATATGAAAACAAAAAATAAAATGAAAGACCAAAGGCGTCAGCGTAATATCATCGTCTCGACTAATTGGAAAAGCAATTGTCAGGCATGTGGCGGCCGAGATACCGAAAAACTGGTTACACAATTGGTAGCCCGCGATCGTGTTCAAGAGACATTAAAAAGGCTTTTTGACATCGTAAATCAACGGTTGATTCGGAGCAACACGCAGCACTGGACACGTGAGATGGATAATGAACCGCAAGGCTAAGCAGGTAAGCGTGTGGTCGATTCATTTTCCTTTGCATCAATCATATAAAGTGCGACTCCGTGCCACGCGCGTTCATGGCTCTCGAGGTTTACACACCGTCCGCATACAAGCAACGCTAGCAAAATAAGATCAAACTTGAGCAAACGAACCGAACGATTAATGGGAGATCATACGCGAAACAAAAAAGAACAAAAAATTGAAAAAAAATAATAATAACTAGGGGTGGCACTCTGACTAGCAACGGTGTGACAATTCGCGGTCGAGAGATGTTATATCATTCGTGTTTGGTGGTCGTGCGTGTTAAAGTGAATCGATCGGCATTTTCTTCTGTCCCGACCTTGCTAGATTAATTATGGCAATCAGGAGGGAATGTCGAGAGGATTGTTAAAGGGGCGCGTACTCGCCCCTCGCTAAAAATCACGCTGAACATCCCCGTACCAAACGGATTCCGGTCAAACACGAAAATCCGCATGAACCTGTTACGATTGAATGAGCCAGTGAATTCACAAGATTCGTCGAAATTTAAAGCAATCCGCATGCACTTATCTCAACTATGGTACCTGTAACACTACCAACGGTAGAAACAAACAGAAACCGTATTTACGCTATGTCCGCTATAGAGGCAGAAAGAGATTTACCGGAAAATGGTAAATACTCGATATACTGAAACTCCAACACAATTCAAATTACACCGGGACACTGTGCTCAATTTCTCCTGCTACTCAAACTTCCATGGATCCTCTGACCATTCTACAAGACCAATACTGTGAGTTCACCTCGTTTCATCCGCTCAAAGAACAACACTAAAGATCAGCAGAAAAAAATCCAGGATTAAAACCACCAATGAGGAACGGCACAGAATGATCTACTAAAAAAAAAAAACACACAAAAATAAAAACAATCAAATACAGTGAAAATGTCCCAAGAATTTAGTTGGTTTTTCAGTGGGAAGCTGACTACGGGGTGCGTGCGCATGCCAAAAAAAACTCTAAGGTGAGAGGATACAACAAATTCCTACGCTACATTGAAAAATAAAAAAAAAACAATATAGGATGACAAACCAGGATATATACGTAAGACAAAACAAAATAAATAAAAGATACAGGCTAATAGCTCACCACATCCAGGAAGAAGCATCGAAGCAAATGATAATAAAAGAAGCATAACTTACGAGAAAAACCGGCGGCACGCGAGAAGGGGCCACATTTTCTTTATTGGACCGCCGGGGACGGGCTCGAACGCACGCTCGCCTAAGCTCCAGAGATCATTTTCGGTAGTGGATCGTCGGGCGATTTTTTCGTCGTGTGTTTAAGGCAATTGTTCTCTGTCGTACGTCAGAGTTTGAACGGTTTTTTTTTTTATTTTGCGAGAACGACCATCGTTCTCGCAGGCATCGATGTGTGTGTGTTTGTCTCTGTGCCCATTACTTTTTTATTCCGTTTTCGCGTGTAAACAGGAGCCCACGAGAGAGAACGCCGAGAAGAAGAGATGCAGGATGGGTCAAAGGAACGATCGTGATGTTTTTTTTTTTTCGTTTCTTTCGTTTGTTTGTTCGTGGTGGTGAAATCAGAATTTGAAATATCAGTCGTGATCGATCGATCGGTTACACTTGGAGACCGACGCCGGGGACTAGCTACCGATTTTCTCGCTGCGACCGCAGCCTCACTTCCGGTCTAGTACGGCCGTCCTGTTTACCGGGAACACTCGGCTCTGAGCACAGGTCCGAGCGCTGGGGGATTTTTCAGCGATCTAGCCGGGCAAAATTGAATCTCGGTGAATTAAGTCATATTAGATAGCAATTATACCCTTGTCATTAAACAATTTAAACGGTTAGTCGAAATAACAGTTCACAATGGCCTATTAATTCTTGCATGGCGGGGTTGCGATTCAAAATACGGAAAATAAGCGTAAGAAAATTTATAGTCGATACTGTCTGGCTTGCAAGCATTAATAGGATTTATAATTTTGAAAGAATTACCCTGATGTACACTGATTGCGATAATAGTTGTCCACTATATTCGTTTGTAATAAATGGTTCGAATGGACAACTATTATGACCATGGAAATATCTCGTGTGTGCATTGTTCCAGTGTCTAATACCGACAGTTGTGTACGTGCATTGTTGTCTTCTATTGTTCAAGATACGTTTACAGTTATTCAATCTTTTTCTGAAATCAGTGTTTCATATTGTATAATTGTACAAAGTGAAAGTAATTTGCCTGACATACTACGGTGAGACTCCGAGTAAACGTATCCTGTTGCAAGAATTTCGGTATAATGATCTTTTGTTCCATTGCTCGATGTGGAAACACGTTAACCCTCTAGTACCCTCGGATAGAACATCTTTGATCTATATTGCCATAAAAAGAAATACACCACCTTGCAGACAAAGTCGTCATTTCGTCTCGAATAGATACCACAATTAAAAAAATTCGTTCATTCTATTAAACGAAATAATAAAATAAACTACAAATCCCTTCACCGGCGAGATCCGTGCACTAGAGGGTTAAACAATTTTAAATATGTACAGGATGTTCCATATCGTGCTATTCTACAGAAATCTTTAAAATAAAATTGTAACTTCTCCGAGCACCCTGTACATCGTCGCAAAATCAAATCTACGATCAACAAACAGAAATAAAAACGATACAAAAAAAATGTGTATCTGTTTGCAACAACTTTGTCCAGCCAAATCGCCAAAGTATCGCGCAGCGTCGAGACAGGAATGGTTCCAGGGACGATGGGCGATGGACTCGTGGGGACGCGTAACGTAACGAGGTGTCCCTAACATCGAGAATCGTCCGTCCAGGTGTGTTTGGAGGTGTGTGTCTACTAGACGGGGCCAGACGACTTCAGCCAGTTGCTCCAAAAGTATTGCTTTACGGGTCGTACCTTGCCGTTCTCAGAGTCAATGGACGTCGAGGCTCGGGCCAGGCTGTAGGAACGGCGTGCGGGGGCGGGCGGTCTTCGCGGAGGAGTCGTCCCCGGGGATGAGGACGAGCCGAGGTTGTTAGACGACTCCAGCGAGTCTCGGGCTCGGGACAGCGAGGAGGATTTGTTTAGGGAGTCTCGGCTGGAATTGTTACGCGGCAGGGACCTGTTCAGGGACTCCCTGTTAGTTTCCTTGCTGTTCCCGTTGGTGTTCCCGGTGCCGGTACCGGCGCCGGTGCCGTTGCCGCTGGTCCCGCTGTTCCTCGTCAGGCTCTTGTTCCCGAGGGAGTCTCTGCTAGAGTCCCGAGCCTTCGACAGAGACTTGCCACCGTGACTGTCACGACTAGAATCGCGGGGCGGTCTCGTCAACGACTTCAACGACTCCTTGCTGTCGTTACGACCGTGGCTAGGCGGACGAGGTGCTGCTGGTTTCGACGCGGATCCTGGTAAGGGTATACGACTAGGTCGCCGACGAGGCGACGGCTTCACCTCCACGGCTTGGTGATGGTCGCGAGCTGACTCCGTGCTGCTGCCCGGCTCTAGACCCGGTTGGTCGCGAGGCTGGTCCCCGTTCCCGTCAGGGTCCAGCTCCGTTGGAGGACGCTGCTGCAGTCTTTCCAGCACGCGGACGCGCGCCCGCGTGCCTTCCAGCTCGATGTTCCTCTCTTCCAGCTGGAACGGGAGTAACAGGTTTTGGTTAGCGCGTGTTTTTCGAGATGACGGTAGAGAGGCGAGGGTTACCGAAGTGCTGCGACGATGCGCGGACGCACGAATTACCTGAAAACGTAGGTCATCGTTCTCTTCGCGCGCCTTATCTAACCGTTCGGAGAGGGTTTCCGTGCTTTTCTGTACTTCGTCTAACCTTCTCCGTAGGACCTGTAACGTACCAAGACAGACTCCGTTCAGCCCAAGCCCGCCGATCAAGTTGCGCCGCAAAACTCTAAAAGAAAAATCACGTTGTCCTGACCTGATTATGGACGGTAGTGGTGATTAAATGCCGCTGCAGCTCGAGGGGAGAGTGTTCGCGGAGAATGGCAGCGATTTTCGTCGATTCGACGTCCTTGACGTGCGTAACCCTGGTAGGCGACACGAGAACAGAGTCCAGAGCCCCTAACCTTGCTCTTCTCTCTTTCACGCTCGCCTCGACGTCGATGTCCCTTAACTCTTCGTTCCTAGCGGCAGCGGTGACATCCGCGAGCACGTTCTTTTCGATAGTCCTCGTTCTGAACCGGTTTTTGTGGGCCTTGCCGGTGTTCGTCGCGACAGATGCGAACGCCGAGGACTTGCTCTTAATATTACTGACGTTGTTGCTCTTCGGCGACGAGAGAACAGGTGCGATGGGTTGCAGCCGTTGAGCACCGGGCGCGAGGATGTCCGAGGACGAGTCGTTCAGTCCTGCCCTCAGCCTGTCCTCTAATCCGGTCTTCAGGGCCGAGAGAGCAGCCAACTCGGATTGCAGCTCCTGCGCCCTGGCGCGACTGGATATCGTCTCGGCCTCGAGTTCCGCGACTTTGTCCAGCAGTTGTTCCTTCTCTCTTCTAAGCGCTATCACCTGCGAATTCCTCTCCGAGTCCTCCGTGCCGTCCTCGAGGTCCGCCGCAGTCCTGTCGCCGCCAAGGAACGTCACCTCCTTCACCGCCTCCAGGATATCCGTCGAGGCCAGATCCTCGGGCGCCACGCTCTCCAGCCGACCCTGAAGACACTCCACCTCCTCTCTGAGCCTGATTCCCTTCCGGTGGATCACGTTCAACAGGTTCCATAGCTCGTCCTCCGCCTCGTCCAGGATCGCTGGCCTAGGACTGTTCGGTCTAGGCGCTATCGCCGTCGACGCGCTGTCTTTAGAGGACGTCTCCGTGCTGAAGCCGGAGTCCTGCACCGTGGCGCTGCAGTTGTTCTTCGTGCCGCCGCTGTGCGAGTTACTGCGACTCCTGGGTAACGACGAGGACGAGGACTCGCCGCCTTCGCGTGGTATCCGCCGGCGGACCTTACCCGGCTCCCACTCGTTGATCCTCCGGGACGACGGACTCGAGAGCGGCAGTGGGATGTGCGAGTTTTGGGCGCACGAGGAGGACATCACGGACGCTCCCGCGGACGCCGTCGCGGCCATCTTGTGTCGCAGGTTTGGGAACGTCTCCATGACGAGGTCCCGGAACTCGAGAAGGGCGCCGACCTCATTCTGCAGCTCCTGCAGGGCCACCAACGACTTGGCCTGCTCGCTTATCAGGTAGTGAAAAGGTCCTGGACGAAGGGGCATGCAGTCCATGCCACCGCCACTGCTGCTGTTCACGCCGTTCACGCTACCGATCACACCCTCCGTGGAACCGGCCCCGCTGCCACACTGTAACAGACACGGAGGATACAATGAGCCGCTGGTATTTTCGCTAGGCGCGTTACGATTTTATGCATTTACAACAACGAGTAGGGTAGACCGAGGCGAATCGGATCACTTATTTCATGGTAAAAGAAAAAAAAAATAGTTAAAATTTAGAAACATAATATCTGTGGCGGCTGCCTCCTACACCCGCCAACAGTGGGACAAAACGGTCAACGTTTCCCGCTGGTAATTCATCGATAATTGTCTATACCACGGATCTGACCAAAGACAATTATCGTGAAGGGATACTATTCTTTGACTTTTGCCGAACGTAGAACAGGACACCGAAGCTTGAGAGGCCTCGGCTGCCGAGCAGTGAAATCCGATACCGGGTCGGGTGTATCGGTGTGAATCACTACTAATCCAATGACAAAACTTCTTTATTTTTTATTATTTTTTTATGGAACGTTCACTAATATATTCGTGACATTTTTCTAATGAAAATTATACCAAATATGATATAATTCCGATGACATTTACCCGTGTAAGATTCGCGAATTGTCCCTGTCAAGAGAACTGACTTGTATTATAAATGACCATATACATATCTGTATATGATCCGAATTATATCGTGTTTGGTATCATTTTAAGCAGATAAATGCCACAAATATATTGGTGAAAGTTCCATAAAAAAATAATAAAAAATAAAGGAATTTTGTCATTGGATTAGTAGTGGTCTCGTGGAATGGGTAGGCGACTAGACAATTATCGTTTAGATATTTTAGACAATTATGGATGAATTACTGTATACCGTCCTCAACCGCCTTGTAGTATCCCAGCGTCTAAGGCTAAGATCACAGTGGACCCGACTTCGTCCGACGTCCGATTTCGGCGCACACGGACGAGCGTTTCCAGGCATGTGTTAGTGCTAGTGGCCCAATATCGGAAACCAGAAGGGTCTCACAGACGGGCCTACCCACACATTTGAAATGTCGGACGTCGGATGAAGTCGGGTCTACTGTGATCGCGGCCTAAGGCAGGGCCCGCTAGATAGCCTTACCGATGAGTCCTCTAGCGGGCCTAGGACGAAACGCTCCCATTCCTTTTCCTCTTCTCTCTCACTCATTCTAGCCGCCGCCAAATATCTTATTATAAATTCCTAATAAGCACACATTTAAAGTTTCTCATTCATAGATAAAATACGAAAAAGTGGAAGTTGAATAAAAATATTTAAAAAATGATATTGAATAAAAAATATTTGAGAATATTTTCCATTTAAGATAGAAAATAGTTGTGAAAATTCGTACGACTCTTCGAAATCGAAAATTCTCTATGAAACAACGGACGGAGGCTGTCTGAAAAGTGGAATAAATCGAGTTGCACCGGAATCCGTGATGCAACGCGCGCGCGCAGATACATGAAGCGGGCTGCGTCTGGCACGTAATTACTGTGCGAAATAAAGTGTTTTCCGCGGAGTCACTTATCCGTTAATCTAGAAACGGCAGAAAACAGACCGACAGCGTTTCATCAGTTTTCGCTCGTCTGAGAAGTCGAAACAGAGGAAAGATGCAAGAGGTCTCGAAGACGGCGGATGCATCTGCGGCCAATTAATTAATCAGTGGAAAAATCGCCGCGCGGCGGCTGCGTTTCACATTTATTGCACACTGGACCGAAACAGCCGGAAACTCGCATCGCATAGGAATCCTCGATCTCCTTGAGAAATTCTACAATTTATCACGAGCCTCGTGTATATAACGAATAAAAATTGATTTAGAAAGCATCGGAAAAATATTCTTTTAGCTCGCGAAAAAAGAAAATGATTTCAATCGGCGCTCGTTCGAACGATACTGAAATCAATCTCCATTTCGGAGTCATCGAACTTGTCGAATAGGCGCTCGACACGTCATCAATTCCGCCATCGCGGCGCATTATGCAGCGAATTAATAACCAGCTCTCGGTTCCCGGTGCAATTTCCTCTTTCAATTTATAATTCGCGTCCGTAAAAATCGCCGTGCGAAGCGCAAAAATCGCCGCGCATTGAAAGGCTCCGCGCTGCTCGCAGCAGCGGAAGCGGTTCGTTCGCCTAGCGAGAGAAACGGACGGATATTAGGTCCTAATAACCTGATTCTCGTCGCCTTTATTCTCGTCTCGCGTGTGCTCGGACACGTGTTTTTGTTTTCAGCGTTCCGTGTACAGGCCGTAAAACGATAATTTTGCAGAAACAACGACGGATAGAATGATCGATGTCCCCGAAGCGGAAAGCAGACGTTCCGCCGAGTACGGCGCGAGTTTCCTTCCGTGTCGGCGCGGGCTCTTTCGAAAATAGTCGTCGGCGACGGAGCGCGTGCGCGATGATCGTTTCCGTTAAAGGTTGCAGCATTGCGATGCGTGGCACGGCTAGCCAACCGATCAAGCAGGAAAGTAAGAGAAAACGAGGCTTTTGTGTCAAAGCGCCTCTTGTAATAATTCCCGTGACGAGTGCGGGCCACGACCGAGAAGAAATACGGGGAGACTCGATCGACTAGAAAAATCGATGGACCGTGGCCCTTTCTACGACGATAATCTCGAAGAATGTCGTACACGAAAAAACAATCCCCTTCTTCTGATCCAAAAAAAACCCCTTCATCGAGCAACTACCGTTCAATAATTGCGTAAGTTTCGACATAACTGGAGCGGGGATAATCGGAGATATTACAACAGACTTTGAAAAAGTTATTTTAGTTTACTCTCTCTGGGAGGTGTTAAAAATCTTTTTACCAAGATCTCGCTGTCCGTGCAATGAAATAGCAACGAAAAATCGTACGCCAGACTGTAAGGGCTCGTTACAAAACTTCGATCTCAGAGAGTTCGTCGCAGTTTTGGTCGAGGGACAAATTTTTGCAGCTCGGTACAGAAACGTTCGGCAGAGAAAAATGTCTTCGCTTTTTCGTAGAAAGGGTATAGCCGGATAAGATGGTCAAAAATGCCCTTGAAAGCGTCATTCGATAGGACATAAAAAAAAAAACATACTGTGCAAAATTTTAATTCTGTATCTCAATCGGGAGGGTAGTTATGGGGTAAAATTTTTTGCCCTATTTTCCCTAGTTAACGATGGTAAAAAATTCTGAAAAAAATCTGAGACATGTCAAGCATCCGAATACATACTTTGCAATTGGTTTTAGATTTTTAAATTGAAAATCCTGCTTGTAAAAAATCAAAAACCTCAAAAAAATCGAAAAAATGCAGATTTCACATGAAGGTTCTAGGTTGACAACTCCAATTTTTTTTGCAATACCGATATATTATTATAAGTATCATTCATGAATTTTTTCATATTTTTCGTCCAGGTGCGTCATTGTAAAAAAAAATGAAAACCGATTTTTTCGACGTTTTTTCCGCGAAAAACCTTGCTCACCTTCAAATTGTTACGTTTTATTTAATTGGTAAACCTATTAGACACTGATAAACCTTTAACACAGTCAATATTTTCAGATGTTATGCGCTGATGCAGTAGAATACTAATCAAGTTAATTCCATTGTTCAATTATTTCTGTGAAATGTTAAAAATCTAAAACCAATTGCAAAGTATGTATTCGGATGCTTGACATGTCTCAGATTTTTTCAGAATTTTTCAACATCGTTAACTAGGGAAAATAGGCCAAAAACTAATTTTTCAATTTTACCCCATAACTACCCTCCCGATTGAGATACAGGGTTAAAATTTTGCACAGTATATTTTTTTTATATCCTATCGAATGACGCATTCCCGATATTATTCGGTTCAAGGGCATTTTTACCATCTTATCCGACTATACCCTTTGTTCACGTAAAAAAAGAACGGTTCGGTGAAAGTAGAGACTTGTCGGGGGCACACCGTCGGCGGGACTTCTCGTCGCGAAGTTACAACAGGTTGAGCATCGTGATCCATTAAACTTTGTGTCCCGTCGCTCCTCGAATACATGCACACAAGCCGTAAACGCACGAACAGAGCGACGGTTTAATAAAGGACGCGCGTAGAAGTATCGCCGCCGGTTTAATTAGCGAATCGTGTACGGCCATTATAGAGTTCGATCTAGCGTCGACAAAAATCGCCGGAGTAATTGTTCGATTGCACATTACAAGACGAACACGGCCCCGGCCGGGGAGAAAATGTCGAGGAACTTTCACCGAGGTGAAACCCTACATCCACAACAAACGCTGAAGGGCTGTGATTAAACTATTACTGCATTACCACTCGGCAATTACCCTATAATGTATACGTTGACTATTCATTAGAGGCACGGCCGTGGAATTGTTTCGCGTCGACTGCCCGAGGCCACGGTGAATTACTACTGGAAAAAGATTTTATATGTATACAGATATACCATAACCGGCAATTACACCGTTAAATACAGCCTTCCGATAGACTTTCGCAGCCGTTTCGGTAACGCTCTCCATTCGAGTTCTGTCTCGCGTAAATCTCCGGCGTCGTCGAAGCTCGTTGCATCCGCTGTTGCAGCGTTAAAAGTTTAGCTCGGCGTTTAATCCACCGTTAAACAGAAGAGTTTCGCGAAGGCGTTGTGATTAAAAGAAGAGCGAAACGATTGAGAGTCACTGGCTTATTGTCAGTCCCGTAACGATCGAGAATGCAGTAGGACGACAAGGTTGATCGTAGGCAACTGATGTGCAACTTCCGTTTCGATGACATTTCCTCCGACTTTCCTCGAGTCGCCTCGGAATTGAACGCATCGATCGAGTGAATCATCCGTCGATTGCAGCTCGTTCTGTTTGTTTCGCAAAATGTCCGAATTCGCCATTAATTGATAAACGAGGAACAGGTGCGACGCGATGCAACGAGGAGGTCGCTGGAAGGGGAACGAAGATCGGTAAAAACGACGCGTGTGGATCGCAGCTTAAAGAACTCGAGGAACACTCGCGACCCTGAATGAGATCAACGATCGAGTTCAGTGTCGGTTCGCTGGAAAAAGAAAACGGGGTGCGAGAGGAGAGGAGAGGAGAGACGGGATATACCGCCTAACCCGTCACGCGCGCCTGGAAATCGGAGTAGCTGCCTAGCCTGCGCGCGCTACAGAAACGAGGATTTCCCGATCTTCGCGCCTCTTTTCTCCATCGAAATTTCTCAGCTCACCGCGAAATAAATTAATTTCATATAATTTGTAAGCGCCAGCTTATTTTAAGGCCCACGGTCCCTCGTGGCCAAGTGACGAATCCACACTCTCAAAGAGGTTTATACCTGGTTTATACTAAATATTAACGTCTAAATAATTCACTGTTATTTATACAGTAATAAATGGTACTATATTTGTGAAATCTATATAATTATGTGTACGCGTCGGTACTCTCCAAGACACACAGTCCTTCGTGGTCAAGCGATAAACTCACACTGCTCACACTGCTTTCCGTACATACAATACAATATACTTTTTCCTAAAACTACGCGGAATCCGTATTCGTCGGTAGATGGCGATGGCCGCCGGTTGCCAATCTCCTGACTACCGATTCGCGCCTACAGATTTTTAAATATTTACCGCCACCGCGGAAGAGTCGAGGATCGCGAAAGCATTGCCAGTTCCAGCATCGAACGGGAAACGATAAAAATATAAATGTTAACGTGTCACTCGACGCGAAACACGGTGCCCCGGTGCGCGTTCCATCTGCACACAATGCGATCGTTCGGGACGGAGCAAGCGGCCGACGTCAAACATAAACACCGTCGTAAACTAAAACGAAGGCGGCGTGCGCGCTACACGCGTTGTTCGTACAACGCATTCCTGATGGAACAGATAATCCGAAATTAGCATCCCGACACAGTGCACGTTGCATAATCCGACGAGCATCTCCCGACGATCATTTCTGCATAAATTCCGTATAATCGATCCAATTAAACGAGCATTCGTTCCGCGGCTGTTTTTTCCGCAGTTCGCAAACGTCGGAAAAGATCGGGCAATTAGCGTGTCCCTCGGACTGTGATCGTCCGCGAAACGCTGTAATTTGTCACTTATTTGCGAATTATTAGAGAACAGCACGCACGACGAGCAACGTAATCGTACCGTCCTGAATATCTCTCGACTTTAATGACCAAGGCGAAAAATGTCAAAAGGATACGTCCGTAAAAATTGAATCTGCCTTTTCGTAATGTTCTATTCATTCTCGTCGAACTCACCGCGGCAAGAGATTGTCGGTTACGTAAATTTGACCGATGGTTTACGGACAGATCCGAGCGTCTTTTATTCCGGAGTAATTGCAACGTTCGGCCCGACGACCACGATGACGGAAGGATCATTCTACTTTCACTGTGCCTCGGTGCGCATTGCCGGATACGTCACGGAGCCAATAATAAATCGCAACACGCCTCATTCATGCCGTGCGCGCTCGCGGAAAAATCCCCTCGCGGACAATAAATGGTCAGCGATCTCGCAGTCGACTCTCGTCCGGATAAAACGGATGAGCGCCGCTGCGAAACCTCGGAAGTCATGATTTATATCGAGTGTATTTTTACGCGTTTGCATTCCCGTTCGTCTGTACCGTAACTCTTTTACGGAGGACGTACGAAAGAAGCATTAGAAAATCGTTCTACACCGGTAGAAAGCAAACTCGGCCGGTTTTTCCGATTTTTAAAACTGTCCGCGCGTACGGAAAACGATCGTGCTCGAGGCAAATAAAAACGATTGTTTAAACATTGCGGAGATCGATTTTAATCGCGAACAATTCACGCAACGTTAACGGATCGTTGAGAGCGTGGCCAACGAGAATTTGATGGAAAGAGAAAAAGGAAATATCGAGATGATCGATCGGAATCACCGGTCACGTAACGCAACGAATTATCGAGCGAGACAGAGATGTCGGAGTTATTGGTAGCGTTAATAACGGTGGAAGGAAACCGAGACAACGCTGTCTGTCAGTCGAGAGAGGCAGAGACAGAGAGACCGGTATGAATCATCGCTCGCTGGCAATGGTGGGATCCGTTTCCTCAACTGGGACGGATTATGCTTCCAGGGGAATTACAACACGGTTTAAATGCCGCAACCGGGTGACCGTGCTGAGAAAAGTCAAACGTTGCGCGATCGCTGAAATCCGGTTGGTCATTTCGTTCGTCGGCTTTCCCAGGGAGTTCAAGGAACCTCGAAACATCAGATACTCCGTCGTCTAGCTATTCTTGCGACATTGTGGTTCATGCTTGCACCTTTTGCATTCTTTTAGTTAATTTTACGCTGAAATTCAATATGTATTTTAGTATTTTTATTGAGTATCTTTTACGTGGGAAAAGATTGGACTCAATCGATCTCGCAGAAAAAAAAGAAAATGTTTAATGATTCAAAAAAGAATAAAGTACAAGGCGCGGAGGCGAAAAAAAACAAAGAACGACCTTAGTCAAGGAACGTTGCTCTGTTCACGGTTTTCCCACGACTGACTGAAAAATGGTAAAACGCCATAGCATACGGGGGTGCCAAAACGGTCAGCGGACCCCATGGGTTTTACGACATGACCTGGTCCTGCATCAAGAAGAGAACCTCGCAATGGAAGAGTACATCAAAATACATTATTTCTAATAATTTTACTAGTATTTCGTACTTTAACCCTTTGCACTCCTATGTCGAGTCACACTCGACATCAGTTTTTATCTCGGGAGCTCCTTTGTCGAGTCCCACTCGACATTTTGTCATGTTCAAACCAATAGAAAAATAATAAAAATTGTTGAAAATAAGTAGCAGTAAAGGAACTGTCCTTTAACCCTTTGCGGACGGAGTCATCCGACGAACGTGCGTCGCTGTGGACGAGAAGTATTGGTGCGCGCAGTTGCGAAAATTTGAACGTTTGCGTTATAATAACTAAAACTTATTCTATTTGCGTTATAACTTTTATTCAAATTCAAAAAAATTTGTTTTCAAAAAATTTTTTATCGGTTATCTGCCGACATTCGTCCGCAAAGGGTTAAAGTAAATCTCAAATAAAAACAGTTGGGAGCTGCTGGTAGCAAAATTGAAAAATAATCCCCAGCGACTACACCAACAACTCCGACACTATATTAGTTACAAATGAATTGTGAACTCAAAGTTCATATTTCAAATGTCGCATTATCGGCGACAACCGAGTGCAAAGGATTTAATGTTATTTCATTAGTATTTACAATAGTATAATATATTTCGCCGTGTATTCCCAGCGCGGCTGGTAAGGCTCGCGCAACAATTAAAAAATTCGCAACCGGGTAAAATCGGTTGCGCGCGGCGATCGGCGCGGTGGCACCGAGCTGCGCAGGGGAGAGATGGCCTCGCGCGCGTCTCAAGGACACCGGTTTAACGCATCAAGGTTCTCGCGTCCCGTACCACTGTGGTGTACTTGTTGTGTCCCGGCGAACGGTGCGCCAGACACGCAAACACGTGCAAATCCGCGGGGCTCTCGTTCGTTCCGATCCGGCGAGTTCCCTTTCAGAGTCGAACGCGGCGGAGCAGCAGCAGTCCGGTTGGTTTCCGAAGCCCTTTACGGAGCGCGCTCCCGACATTATAATATCGGCCCTGGCCAAAGGATGTGTTTACGGGTCGAGGGCAGGATGAATCGCGGCGCCGCTTTTAGCGGACCCCCTCCTCCCCTCCCCATCCCCCCTGGAAAAAATTTCATTAGCTCCCTTTGCAGCGCGCCGCCAATTCTAATGGAAATACATACGCCGGCACCGTGCGAATTAATGCGAACCACATCACAGAGGGATTCTTATGCGCACCGATATGCCGAGAATGTTGCCTTACGCGCACGATTCTTTACCGGTGATCGCTGCGCGCGAGTATGCACTGTGCTCGAAATTAGGGGAGTCGGCTAAAATCGGCTAAAATCGTGTTACGAGCCGAGGGTTGCGCTAAGGTTTGGCGTTGAGGGTTGGTGATTTAGGATGTGGACTGGCCGATGTCTATTTCATCATCGGGGAGCCATCTAGATAGAAACACGCACTGTGCGATGACTGTCATCTGGTCGCTACGTGTTTTAAGGGGACAGAGGACTGGCCGATGTCTATTTCACCACCCGGGAGCCTCTGTTTTGGAATAAGTGGACTGGCCGATGTCTATTTCATCATCGGGGAGCCACTGTAGGTTTGGTAGTGTTGGAATCCAACGATAATACATAGAAATAGGCTATGGTGCGTCTCCGGCCGGAGTCGCAGAGTTTTCTTTGCCTGGCCCAAGCATTTTTACGACACCCCCACTTAAGGGAAGGGACCGGAGGTTTTCCACGGACGAACCAACTCAGTCGTCATCCAATTCCAGTACGGTTAACACCACAGCTTTTTTCCACTACAGTGACTATAGCATTATTATTCTTTCACATCTAAAATCCACTATTGTAATCTTGTTTGCTTTAATAAATAAAGTATTTCTTGTTTGAAGCAAATAAAGTTTTCTCAACAGGTAGGATTAGCGGATTGATCAGTGTCTGTTTCACCACCGGGTAACCGCTATGGAATAAGGGGCTGTGGGTTTTCTCGACTCGAGTCGTATATAAATTGATACACCCCGAGCGGCTGGGATGTATCGTAACCGGAATACCAACGTCGGGACTCGAATAGGATAAATAATTGGAATGCAACTTTTAACCCTTAAGTGGGCGCGCAATAGCACTGAGTGCTCCGTTTGTAGTTTAATATAGTATAATTTTTATTTCTGCTAGTTACGATTGGCACGCCCCCACATAACCTACGATTGTAGTGTCATCCCTCTAGAGCCGATATGGTTTTCAGTTATCAAATTATATTATCAGTTATAAAATTTCATAAGAAACTGATAATGAACAGTGATATACGTAGTTTTAAAGGATTGTGCACAAAGTGCTCCACGCGCCCAGTTATGTAACAAAAATAGGCGCGCCCACTTAAGGGTTAACCACGAGAAATTGCGTATTGCAGTGACGGGGGTCACTATTTTCAATCAACTGTTTTACCGAACCAGAGATTTCCTCTCTGACTGAATTATCGACTAATTTATGCAGTAATAGAGCGGGTGGAGCTATCAACTGAATTTAACAAAAAAAGAGAACGTAATTTGAAGCGTCCCGAATATCGCAATTCTTCTATCGAATTTCGCGGGTTGTAAATCCGTTTTCGCGCATTCGCGACGATATCGGGGGCTAAAAAACTCGATTTTCTGGAATTAACACTTAACCCTTAAGTGGGCGCGCAATAGCACTGAGTGCTCCGTTTGTAGTTTAATGTAGAATAATTTTTATTTCTGCTAGTTACGATTGGCACGCCCCCACATAACCTACGACTGTAGTGTCATCCCACTAGAGCCGATATGGTTTTCAGTTATCCTTAGGTACTTTAAAGTTATGGACGTGTTATATATTTGACATAAAATTTCATAAGAAACGAATAATGAACAGTGATATACATAGTTTTAAATGATGGTGCACAAAGTGCTGCGCGCGCCCAGTTATGTAACAAAAATAGGCGCGCCCACTTAAGGGTTAATATAAAATAAGGTAGCGAACAATATATTCTTAATTGATTTGGGCTACAAATGTTTGGTGTATTTATATCGCGGAATTTTATCGTCTCAGTTTTTACGCAGCATGTAGTGCGGGGGTGTTCTAATCGCGATCTTTATACCGTACGTACTTTCGATTTTTCTGACTGGATGCTTCGATAAGGTCTAGCCCGATCTTGCTATATCGTGAACAAAGGTCTACCGCCTTGAGAACGCGTACGTCACCCGCTTTCGAGGAGGACCTGGGTCCCTTATATACCCCCTAAAATCGGTCTTACAGAGGTGGGGGCCACGTGTTTCTGTTTACTTTGCAATTTACCACCAAGGGATTCCGACAACCCGCTATCAAAAACCTCCGCGGAAACGATATCTCCGATTATTCACGGGTCCAAACAACGCGCCATCCGAAACTCTTCGCGGAATCGATATCCCTGATTATTCCGACACCTAAACAATGCGGGAAGGGTTATCACCCAAAGTGTCTAACCGTAACACTCGGTTGGCAACTAAGTGATTGCGGATTTTAATCGACAACACCCGCAATCGTTTAGTTGCCAACTCACTAGATGGAATACGGTATAAAGTGTAGTTTATGCGAATAACATGCTGATTTGAAGTAATTTCTAACACCTGGTAAATTATTTAACAAACCCTGCAGAAACCCCCGTTAAATTGCTAAGGAGCTGGAGATTCGTATCCTACGCGCACGACCGTGCAGTCTGTACCTACGCGCGGCGCGTCAAGTTCACGGCCCTTCGGAGGAAATTATCGGTCGGGCCATCTACAGTCGACGATATGTGGGTGCCAGCATGACGAATCAAGAGAGAAAGGCGGTGTCAAAGTTCACGCGAGGATCGCTTCGATGAACTTGTTTCCAGGCGAGCTTGGACACACCTTCGGGAACACCGTGGCGGCCTAAATAGGCCACCACCGTTCTAACGCTTGGCTGTTCCGCTTTCCCGAAATCCCACGAACTCCTCCCGCAACCTCCGCTGATTTTATCCACCACCGCTGTCGCGAGGAAATAAATTAACGCCTCTCGACTTTCAAGCGGGATTTCTGTCTCCGCGAGCGTAAATTTCCAGGGAACAGCTGACGCGGCTGTTCGACTATTCGTTGCGTCGGTAGGTAAAAATTAATGAAGCATGAAGTCTCCCGAGGCAGAAATGTTAAGGTCAACGGCACACGTTGACGCACGGCAATGCATCCTTTTGTATTCCTTTCGTGACGAACGATAATTATCCGACTCGGGTTGCATTCGAAATGATCTCATTATCTTACAGGAATCTCCTTAAAAGGGTTAACAGCGTTACTAATAAATGCACGCGTCTAGCGCGTAGGTTTTTTCCCATTAAAAGAAAAAAACGGAACGGGGGAACAACAATCGTCGTCGTTCGCCAGCGATTATGTTTATCGATCCGAACGAATGATTCACGCCGCGGTATTATTAGCCGTGTCTTATTGCGATAAGAAGATTAGTTTCTAATTAAGGGAGGGGACAGAGAAAATACCGATGGGGGTCAAGGTGTCTGACTCACGGTGCTTAGAAACTGATACCGTGAAAGACCTGCGAAAATTTCACTAAACTTTCCCATGGCATTGATTCCCATGGGCTTATCAGCGTCCCATAAATCGTTCGCTTCATGTTTGTTTTATGAACTCTGTTGAGACGCAACGTGAGATCCACGAAAAAGGTCTCTGGTACGAATCCGACACCAAAAACCCAATACCTCGACTCGAATAGATAAACTCGTTGAAGAGTCGAAGGCTCGAAACGACGGGACTCGTACGATTTGTTGTGCAAACTTTCCGGCGCCTTAGCAATAACAATTGAAGACAGCGTCTGGACCATTTTCTACATCTCACCCCCAATTTTCTCTCAGTTTGCTTTACCATACCCACCACAGTTTCCATAGCTTTGAAAAAGGATCTTTGCGTTTCGACAAGTTAGTCTTCAGTCTTCAGCCAACTCTCTCACAATCTACATTTTTTTACAGTTGTTTTTAATACACGTTATTGTATATTAATTATTATATAGACACGAGCGATAGATGCGAGGAACGTCAATACACCGACTTTCTTATTTTTTTCCAGTGAAAGACTAATTCTTCTCGTGGTAGGTTTAGTGTTAAACTCAATGGCGACTGTGGAACTGCAGCACCCCCTATTTCCGCTTGATATCATCGATAACATTTAATATAAAGAGTCCTTTTTTCTTTCATTCTTTCCATATACTTGTACAATATATAATCCTTAGCCCTTTGGCTACTGTGGGCGCCTATAGGCGCTTAGAAATTTTGCGTTTGTGGTACTGAGAGCGCCTATAGGCGCTCGACGCAATTTGGCTTTCTGACAGGGAGGGCGCCTTTAGGACATCAATAGGCGCTGCAAAAATTATATTGATATTTATTTCCATAAGTTCTCGGTGCACATCGTAACTCAATTCCTGCCGTATGGTACGACCGGTGCGTATCGAAGTCTGCCGTAGTCAAGGGGTTAAGCTTAATGCCAGTAGCCACCTCCTTTTACACAATTTGAAAAAACACCCCCGACTAATTTCAGCTGCGAGCCACCGCTGGTTAACCCGGCTACGCTTTAAGAAAAAGGCACTTAATAAGTTGTTTTGGGTCCATTTGGACCCATTTCTATTTATTTAATGTTTAGCTATAAAATGTTTTAAAATTTTTTATTTATCTGTTGTTATTAACGTAAATTACATACTAATTAAAAATTACATTCGTAAACGTAAATTACATACGTAATTAAATTAACTTATTCGGAGTCTCTTGTACAATCAATGCAAAGTGAAGCTCTATGCTCGTTACAAATGAATTTTGAACAGTTGTACAATATACATCGTATTTGTGATCTTTCTTATTGGTCTTACTGCAAAAAGTACACCGTCTTCTGACCCTTTTTTATAGTTGTGCAATATCTTTAGTTCTTGTTCGTCGCTTGTTATGGTCACGAATGTGGTGACCATAATAAAAACACGTATGTATATATTAGGTATTATTATAATAATATATAATATATATTAGGGGTCCAAATGGACCCCTAACGCCGTATGTGTAACAATTATTACAAGTATTTCAAAAAGGATTTTAAATATTTTTTTAAGTGGAAGAATGATTTTAATAAATTATTCTCCGCCAAGAAATTTCAGCGTGCAAAGAATGCTTCGGGTCCAAATGGACCCAATAAGCGTAGCCAGGTTAAACTGTTATAATTCATCGAAAAAGGGACTCTCGTAGAATAACGAACTTCCACCGGTTTTGTCCCGCGATTCGCGGCGGATCGCCGCGGGCGTTTAATTACACGGTCGCATTAATCACACCCACGCCACGTGAAGCGCGAAGTCTCGGCCGGCTGTCCGCGTCGATAACCGGGGATCCTCTGTTTTCCAATTACGCGACGACACACGGTATAATAAGCTCAAGCAGATCGAGACAAATACCGTCCATTAAGTTATTTCGCCTCGAAGCTCTTGACCTTCGACATTCAACGGAATGCTCTCGCCGCAGGAGGACGATGATCCTGAAACGCGCGCAGACCTTGACCCGAGCCACTCGACTTCACACGGAGTTCGTTCCGTCGAACTTCTGATAAACTGGGGAACAACGTCGGGCACACGAGGTGCGTCGACGGAATCGTCAAAAATACGCGAAAAATCGTCCGCCGCGCTTCCCACGCTTTTCGCCTCCAACGATCTAGGACTTCCTCGTCGGGAACCGATTGGTGCGGATCAATTTCTTTTTTCCACGCGAACGCGTCAAGGACTTTCGAAGGTCACCTTCGATCTCTTTTATGGAACCGTATATCTTTTTATCGCAGCAAGCCTGGATTCGTATTTGTCATAAATAACACTTTCTATGCATCTCGTAAATTCGATCCGTCGGTTTCTTCGATCACGGACTTTCTAGTCGCGCCGAGTCGAGTTTCCGACGGGGTAAGATGATATTCGAAGAAATATCAAAGTGTTCGACTTCTTTCTTTTCTTTCGAGTCGGTGAAATGATTTTTTAATCCTTTAGGTAGAAATCAATGTGCACTAATCTCCTTGTGTGCATCGCGTTGCATAACGCCGAGAAAGCGAGCTTGGAAAATTTATCGCGGGCCGCGCCTACCGCCATTTTATCCTCTTGTAAAGCACTCTCTTCGAAATATTATTTTATGCAAAATATACAATTTTCCTGCGGCTCTAGCGAACTCGCATTGAACTTGATGGCACTTGATATAACCACAAAAGCGTTCGCGGCCACGAATAAATCATTTGATTGATAGCTTGATAGCGGTTTTATGGAATATAATTATCCGCAGTGAAAGTACATACAGTGGTCGCGATAAATCAATAAACTTAAATTGAATAAATCCCATCGGTGTGCACGGGTTTCTGGGTCACTGTGCGTGCATGGACGTGCACAAGTCTAATGCGTGCAATATGAAACGTAGGATTTCTAATCGTTTGTAACTTGATCGCTCAAATGATTGATTATAATTTGTACGATCTTCGCTGTCAGCTGTTCTGAATTCTAAATATTTGTAGAAAGTACAATAATGTCGATGGAAAACCGTGAATTAAAGTAAAATTTTCAGTCGGCAATATTCGACGATCGAGAACGCGCGATAGCGGTCTGCGATTAAAGCGAAGTCCAAAAGAACGAGACAGAATGAACGCTTTCCTCGCGCGCAAACACTTATATCGACAAGCGTGCGGCAAAACTAAATCCAAGATACATATTGAGCTACTTTCCAACTTTTTAACATAGAGATCTCACTGAAAGAAAAACCTCCGGTAATTTGAAAAAAAATCACATGTACACTTAAAATATAAACGCGCATGTAAAAAAAATCCTAATGGCAAAAGGTTCGAAAAAAATTCGTAGAAGGTACACGTTTTGTCCGAGCAGCAAGGTACAAATTAGCTTCGTGCGGTTATGGGGTCCAATTTATTAGCAGGTGGCTAATGGTTCGTCCATTAACGCGTACTTAACATTTACGGTCGGTGGATAACGATTGCTCGTTTTTTTTTTCACCCTCGGTTCTATCAATCCCGCCGATACTTAACGGACCGATCGATTCGGAATCGGCGGCGCTTTAGCAGTAATCAATGATTCATGGGGCAGAACTATTGTGAAAATGCGAAACCATTACTTTAATAATACGTGTAGCTTGATGAACGGTCTTCCTAATTGAGAGGCGACGATGGAACCGAGAAACGCCACCGGAAAAAAGAACAACGCCGTAGCAAACTTTCCACTTTGCCTTTGCTCGCGCAGTCTACCGTGGCCACGGTCCAGTGGCCTCAACACGGCCACTATTTTTTTTCTCAAAAAATCATCAGAAAGAACGACTTCGGAGCCTCTGCTGGAAACTAGAGCGAGACAGATCTGCTTCTCTGGCTTGCCTCCGATCCGTTCCTGTCCAGCAAAATAAACAGAGACAATCTCGTGTTACGATTAGGCACTTTCTCTTAATATCTCCCGATGTAATTTCGAGTCGGAATCATATCGCCGAGGATAGCACTCCGAGATAGACTCCTGGACGGATTTCGGTTTCGATTGAAACTCGCTGAACCAGTTTGATCGACTGTTCGATTCCTCGACTCGCGCCTTCGGCCAGCAAGCGTGTTTTTGTTTGAAGAAAAATTGCAGATGAAACTTTAAAAGGGGAGGCTTCGAGCATCGAATCGATGGCGGTTCGGCTCGCGACCGAGCGATCTAGTGATCCTCTCGATCACGAAAAATGAGGATCGAAGGCGATCGCGAAACTCGAATCTCGATGATTCGGTGACCCGATTGGCCAGTCCCCGAGGGTTTACATAATACGCTCGACCGTGTCCTGTTATGGAATCTATCGATCACTGCATCGATATAAGGAGATACGAGGACCAGTTGTCATCTCGTCTCTGATCCTGTCCCTGTTCTGACCATGGACCCGTTATTTAACCATGAACCCGATTCGCACAACCCCCTTACATAAGATTAATGCGGACCTCGTGCTCGGCCGACACGTCTTTTCGGACGGATCTCCTTTAATCCCTCGGCGGCGCGAATGGTTTCCGCGAGCTGCGGTTCGCCAGCTTTCTTCAATAAGTAAAATATGTAAAAACGTCCAAGAACAGATTTTTCTCCGAATTTCAATACTTCGACTTTAACGAAAGAAGAGGAAGTTCGTGTCTTCTAATTATCGAAGAGCACGAAGCTTCTGGGTGCAGTCGCTCAGGACGGGAAAGCCACGCCTAAACGTGCACACGTCGGTGGCCCACAAACGCTTAGCCTCTAATTAATAATCGAGGTTTGCCTTGCGTTTAACTAATTTATTATCGGACAACGGAATCCCGTGCTATTTGCGCGCTGTCCTTCCTGCGTATCATTTTCCTCGGTATCTCAGAGTAAAATGGGTGGGAAAAATATACGATTTAAAATGAGTTTATGCGTTGTCTTATGCGGACTAAAGTGTGCCGGTTGTCCGATAAAGGCCGGCGATTTCGCATGCAAACATCTAATAACATCGTGTTTGCAAAAGTGGTCGGCGACGCATCCGTTACGTAAACACCGGTGCTGTCATAGTGAAATGAATGCCGAGCGGAAATGTTCCTTCCCACGTGGCACGATCGAGACTATGATTATCTCCCGTTAGAGCCGTTCCTTCCGCATGCGGAATTTAATTTATCGATTAATCGGATACCGTTCTGCTCCGGAAAGGAACGAAACCATGGAAGAGCACCGAGATAATTAGGTACGTTCGAACCGCCATTCGTTTCTTAAGAATTCGCTGCGCGTTGGCGGCGCGCCGAAGAAGAATCGTTCCTTCCGTTTGTCTTTAGCCTTTTCGCGCTACGCTTTTAATTCGCTTGCCCATTAATTAGAGCCGCGATACACGCATGCAACCGGACCGTTACGGCAATTACCATTTCTTCATTGTGGTCAGCTATTTGCTTTGCTTTGCTTTCCTTCGACGCGTCCGTTCGCAGAATAAATGATGTATTTTCGAAAAAATTCGAACAATTTTTCATTCCACAGAACGAAAACAATAATGTTAACGAAGCGCCCGGAGAAAGCGCGCGCGGTTCTCAAGAACGGTTAAAAACAGGTTAAACAAAACCTCAACCCGATTTTAGATATCTCGCCGGAACAATGCACTACGCCGAATTTTTCCATAAAATAAATTAACCCCGCAACCAGGCCCGTAATAACGAAACGAGCTCTCTTCGGTTGCGCGTCTCGCGTTACGCCGATCGGAAAGGCATTTGAGCACCTCCAATTTTATTGTTTCTTGCCGCCGCGGCGAAAGTGAAATTCTACGTCATGCCTACACGGGCTCCGTGTACACGACGTCTTCATTTCAAAATAATCGTACCCGAGATGGCCAATTTCAGCAAGACTAAGTGGGCGATACTCGGAGCCGATCCCCGGAGCTTGACAGAAATTACGCTGATTTAAACGCACGGACTCTCGTCCGTGTAAGACGAGCGCGCTTGTACTCGCGAGACAGCCTCGATGTCTTAGGAAACCCCTCCGATGAGCCGACATGCAACGAAAATTGAAATTGTAATGCAACCTGGGCTGCAATTATCCGGCGAAACGTTTGGTCGTCCGCCGATTTCGTGGGGAGAATCGCGGACACTGTTTCGCAGAGATTCGATGCTGATCGGACTCGCGATTTTATTCTTCGCAGTAACTAGCTAGATTACAAATGCGAAGGAACTTCAGAGGTAGTTTCACATTTTCTTATTCTTTTGCAAACGCTAAATTTTCATTTCCTTCGGAACTTGGTACTTGCCTCGCAAGAAGTCCTCCGGGAGGAATGCGATCGGGTCTTTTCACACGAACTTTTGGTCCTAGCCGAATTGTTAAATTAGGTATTTAGGAGTTATCTAAAGCGTGCTCGTATGAATGAAAAAACCTACTCTGCCGTTGTAGTGGGAGCGACAATTCTAAATGAGTGGGAGTGTTAAATTGTATGCATTTAGAATTTTGTGTGAGTGCGAAAGAAAAGTCTCTGCCGCTGTCCCTTATACTGAGAAGCTGGATTCTCTCACTTTCTGTTTTTTGACTACAATGTAAATACTGTAGTTCTTCGAGGACAGACTTCGAGGTTCGAACACAGTCAGTTGAACTGAAGCGCTTGAGCGAGAAGCTCCTCTTGTATTCACTTTTGTAATAAACTCTATTTTCTGTTTTTCCCTAATTCACGTACTACGGATTGTCAGCATTAGCTTATTTCATATCCTACAACAGGGCCAGGATTTAGTTTTTGACTACAATCTAAAGACTGTAGTTCTTCGAGGACAGACTTCCAGGTTCGATCACAGTCAGTTGATCTGAAGCGCTTGAGCGAGAAGCTCCTCTTGTATTCACTTTTGTAATAAACTCTATTTTCTGTTTTTCCCTAATTCACGTACTACGGATTGTCAGCATTAGCTTACTCCATAACCTACAGCAGGGCCAGGATTTAGTTACTCGCGACGGCCAGTTTTCGAGGGCTACGCCTCCTTTACCCGGCCGCGCGTCGTTCTCAAGGCAGCTCAGGCTTGTACCGCACAGACAAAATTCGTGGCGCATTAGAGCGACACCCGTATCAATAGGTTTCCACATTACCGTTGAGGTATTAATGTGAATGCGTTTTTTTTTTTATCAGTGGTATCCCTAGTAGGCCTATTCCACTATGTCGCACAATAATTTCGGACAACAGCTGTAGAAAATCAATTAAAAAAATAACAAATTTCGCGATCCGAATATTCTCAATGTTCGGATCAACTTATTTGTGCGAATGCTCATTTTCCAAAATGCGCTACATTAAATCAGAACACCGCTCATCCTTAAGTGATTCTTCGCTCGCATCTGCGATGCGAACAGTTACGTCTAAACTTCCCGTAGATCTTAACAATTTGCCAGGCACGTCTAAACGTGCGCGAAAATCAAGTTCTTCCAGCCTTTAATAAAATTTTGACAGTACAAGTGAAAACTTTTTAAAAGTTCACCTAAATTAATTTTTTTAATTGATTTTCTACAGCTGTTGTCTGAAATTATTGTGCGATATAGTGGCCTACAGGATTTCAATACGAATGATTGGCTAAAACGTGTGACGTCAAACCTTTACCTCTGTGTGCCGTCCCGCGAGACTTCTTGCGAGGCAGTACATAGATCGCATACGCGAGAAAATCGAGATTTTTGAATGAATCGCACTATCTTCTAATCATAATAGATTCTGCTCTGTTCGCTCGACAGAGAGGATTTGAATTTTACCCGAAGACGCGGAATTATTAAACACGTTACCGCAGCAGCAATGTAACCGGAGACGTTCCCGGCGCGTTCACGCAACCGAGAGGAAACATTTCCAGCGTTTATAAGAAAATCCAAGAGCCAACGCAACTCGAAAGGTACAGCGACCCCACGCTTCGCAAGCGCGCGCGCACGTTTCCATATTTTTACATAATTGAGGAGTTACGCTCGTATCGGGATTTTCTAATTCCTCGGCGAATTCCACGGCGATAGTTTCTCAATGAACACATGGATATAATCTTCGCGGCGCGACCATGAGAAAGTAAAAGAACACGTGAAAAGTGAAAGCAGTGCGGCGATGCCAAGACAAAAGGATGGCAATTAAATGTTCATTGCGGCCGAGTGTACGCGTCATCTCGCGGATTAATAATGTCGTGCGAACAATATCGACGCTATGAAAAAAAAAATTCTGTACAGGCGATTATTAGGCGCGTTTACCCTGTAGAGCGTTCGCGATACACGGCGACAGTCGTTGATACGAAATGTTTTATGCCGCAATAGGTCGCGAATTGGCAATCAGCTGCATCCTGCGATCACGTTGGTCTCTTTCTGTCGCTGTTGCTCGCTCACGATCGTGATAACAAACACACTCGCCGAGAGTTATGATTTACTCTTAGTCGAGGACGACAGAGCCGGCTCCAATGAGAATTTACGCCGAGCGTATTCTGTCGTGATCGGCAGAACGATCGCGTTGTTGCTACGTTCGACGTTTATCGATCGCCTCGATCCACCGGCTCCCATCGATTAAACGACAGAGGGAAATGGGACGACTAGTTTTCCGCGATTTTCATTAACGGTACCAGCCTCGCGGACTATAATTTTCCCGGTTCTGGCCGGGAAGATCGACGTGGTCACGAAACGATCGCGACGGGTCCGGATGTTTATGCATGCCTGGAATTAGGGACAGACCGCCGAAGCAACTAGTTACGCAAGCGATTAGAATTATCGCGGTTGACGACCGTTCGACTAATGAATTTTGCCGACCGCTGCAGCGTGGATTTAGACCCTCTGTCCACGAAGCGTCGCGTCAGAGACGCGTACGCGACAAAATAGCAAACTTCACGTCATTTACGAAAAGCAAAGAAAGATGTCGAGTGACGAGGAGAATGTCATTTTGTATAATTATATTCGACGGAGAAGAAGAAGAACAAGAAAATTCTGGGTGGATCATTACATTCGCAATAATATTAACTGCAGAATATTTGTGGCTGCAAGAGAATTAGCAGAAGACGATGATAAATTTCAAGCATTTTACAGAATGCGCAAGACTACGTACAAGAATCTTGTACGAATAGTAGGGCCAAGTATAGCAAAAAAAAATGATGGACTCCCATACGAAGTTAATACAAATAATCCCATAGCTTCTTTTGGAACGCCTAGAAGTATTCCCAATACACGGGAAAATATTAACATTTCTCGGCGACCTTCTTGGATACACATTGTCTTGTTAGATGAGATTTTTTTCTGTGGGTTGTATTTTTGTATATTAGATCTTCTACATCGATTACAATTATCCCTCTGTATTCTATATAAAATAAACAATAAAAACTCTAATTGTGTTAAATATGGAGTATTTTATATTTATCATCTTTAAAGCACCTTTTGCCAACGATGACATGTCGAAATATCTCGACCATAGCATTGTACGCATCGTGGTGACGAGATATCTCGTCCATAGCATCGTTTCGTCGACATCGTGGAAACGAAATATCTCGTTTAGCATCATCTTCCGATCAATCTTTTGCAGCTATAAACGTTCTGCAATCAATATTTCTCTGTATAAGGGGTCCACCTAGAATTTCCTTCTGTTTCGACTATAGAGCACGTCCTCATCGCCACTCAACATTCTCGTAATGATAGAAAACTTGCTGTACGTTTCGTGAATGAAACAAAGCGTCCACATCTCATACGCGTACGTGTACGCGTCTCTGACGCGTCGCATCGTAGACAAAATCAAATCGAGCTGCGTACACTTCGTAAATTACGTGAAGTTTGCTATTTTGTCGCGTACGCGTCTCTGACGCGACGCTTCGTGGACAGAGGGCCTTATGTGTTATGATTTTGTTTCTCGGAAGTTTGTTCGCTTGCAACAAATTGTCTTGTTTTTAATCGATTAGATTTTAGTAGAATAACTTCGGATAATTGCTACGCGGACGAATAACTAAATGTTCCCCCCCGTTGTATTCCTTTCTCTCTAATTTGTCCTTTGAAATATTCAACGCGCACGGGCATTCATTTCTCGTTACCGCTGCTCGTTCGTGCTGGCTGGGTAATTTAATAAAAAGATAGGACGAAAACATGAATAGCATGGTGTCGGCCCGTACCATCGCCGGTGTCATCGAAGTCGACCCATTTTTATTCCATCAGTGGCCAGCTATATAAGTCTTCAGGCGTGCGTGGCCTGTTCGAAAATGCCGTGACGAGAAATCGTTTCGGAGCGCCCTTCGTGAACAAAGCGGCTTAGCCGATGCCGCAATTGTTACTGAAATAGGCAAGCCGATGGATCCTCGACCGAGTAAATCAGGGAAACTGCGTGCCGCCGCCGACTCGAGCGAACCAGTCGCATTTTTCCTTTGGCAATTTGATTACTCTTTTGTCCGTTAATTAGCAACACCGAGGACTCCCGCCGGAGAAGAAGAGAGAGCGAGACTGCGAAAGTAATTTCGTGATCAAATAAACGTACGGTCACCGACAGAGCCAATCTCTCGAGACAGTAAAAAGATAATGCTCCGACAACCGAACAAGAGCAGAGCCGGGCCCAGCGATAAATAATTTTTCACGACACGATACGATACATCCTTGCCCTGCGCTTGCTTCTGTTGCAATTACACGAGAGGAATTATTTTTTGCGATGTTACTTAATTAGCTACTTAATTAGCGTAACGCGAGCTCGTATTAATTCAGCTTCGAGCCGCACTCTACTCCATTATTCAACGGTGAAGAAGTTCTATCTCGAAAAATTTCAGCAGATTCATTTTACCTTGAAAAATCGTCTGAAACATTTCCAGAGTATCGTCGATCACGAACAGAGCTTCGTAACTGTTGCCATCCGTGCGTGAAGCGTCTATGAAATTGAAAATCTGCGTGTCTATTTAATTCGAGAATTAATATTGTCGAGTGGCCAGCGATGGCGGATAATATTAATTAATAGATCGCTCTGTCCTCCGGCATGTAAAAATGCGCAAGAAACGCGCATTGAAAGTTCGGAATATGCGTTGAAGCATGCAGAGCTCACGTTATCTCGGAAACCTGTACAATCTCGCGTGCTTCTCGTGAACTTCACGCTTATCGAACTGGAGCTTGCCGCCATTCATGAACGCCAGCTCGCGAAAAGTACGTTGACCTGAACGCGTAGCATAATCGGCACGACAAATTTCCAGTGTTTCTGTCACCTTATGCTATCCCCGCACGACGGCATTAGGTGACGTTCAGCGATCTAATATGGACGTCGTTTGTGTCGCGTAACTTCTCGTACGTGATAAAATGCGAACTACGAAGCATGATCGAACAACACCTGAGTGTACTTCGCTGAAATTATTTGGCCCAAGCAGCGACCACTGAATCACTCTGAAATATACCGTAACGCTCCGCATTCTAAATCGAATCACTAACCCGTAGAAATTAATGTTGCCTCGCGATATCGCTAATTGCAAGTAACCGTTCCCGAAATTAGCAAGTGATGGTTTCATTACAAACAGCAATTAGATAGGATTTTACATCGGAAGCTCGGCTGGCTTTAATTGTACAGGTGGCCGGTTGTTCGTGCACGATGCACCCATACCAAGTACCTACCATAATTCATTATCTCGTGAAGAAACGAAAAAATTTCTGTTTCCGCAAAATGTATCATTAGAGATTTACAGTATGAACGCGTTATTCCTCGATGGGGAATACGTTGCAACGATTAAAGCGAAGACGAATAATTAAATTCGTCGATTAAATCTCTATACCCGTCGACGTGACGGCGTTATTCAGCGATGAATAAAAAAATCGTGTATCACAGCGGATAATTAATAGAGGCACGTCGCGTACCTATACTTTTGTAAGAAATCCTGATCAACGCTTGCTGTATCGTGGTCACAGCTTGCAGCGCGCATTACCATTTTCTTCTCGTTACATAAAACGACCAGAACACGCTCGCAGATTCTGGCGGACAGGTGTTGTTACAGAGAAAGGTGGCTCGCGGTTTAATTAAAAATCGCACGGATCCTGCCCCAGCCAGCGATCGCGCGTCGAGAGTCACAAAAGAATAATGAAATGAGAATAAAATGTGAAATATTATTGTCGAAATACGAGAATATGCATAAATTTTCCTAATCTTTTGAAGACCGTAGAACTGTAAATTTCCTTCAAAGTCTGATAAATGATCTAGCATCTCGCCGAGCAGATATACGAACTGTTTTCAGAACATCTATCAATTAATAAACATTAAATGCAGACGTTTCGTATACAGCAGCCTAATACATTTCTTCTTTTTCTGGACGTCTTCGGTGGACTTTCTCCTCGTAAAGAATTCTGCTCGCGCGTTGCCGCGCGTGCATGTGTGTGCACAGTGACTTATTTTTTTCTCGATAGATGATCGAGTCGAAACGCAGACAAATGTGACACACATTCGATCATGCTTCGCGCTTACGGTGGGAAATCTCGACCGTTTATCTCGGCGGGGTACCACGCCAGATTTCTTCCCAGGAACGTTTCTACTACATATTTCGACTTTTCACAATGAAAGCTGCGAGAGCGATCGTCCAATGTGGACTGTTTTAAATAAAAATAAAAATTGTTCCCAGAAACCAGGAATTTTTTCCACGCGAATCGCAAACATCGCGATCAGAGCGATCAAAGAGCGAGGCAGCGTGGACTCGCCTTTACCGATGGATTTCGACGAGATTTCGCTGCGGCCTGATCGCGTTCCCATCGTCCGCCATCTGCCACCTTCGCAGAACACCTGTTCGGAGTCTGTCCTCGCAAAACGCGTTGGCAACGCGCTGCGCTGCACTTCCTCGTTAAATCGCTCGGAAACCTGGAGCACTTGATTGTGATTCACGCGAGATACGCACCAGCCGCGCGGCATGCATAGCAATCGATCCCGCTTTGTTTCGTGTGGACTGCGATTTCGCTCGAGAGCGATCATAATTGTTGGAACGACGGAGGGTTAGCGATCCACGCGTTTATTCTAATCTAAGCTGATCAAAGCGATTCGGTTCAATGGAAATTCATGGAAACTGAAAATCTCAATGAAAACT
This sequence comes from Lasioglossum leucozonium, assembly GCA_028454225.1. NCBI lineage: Eukaryota > Metazoa > Arthropoda > Insecta > Hymenoptera > Halictidae > Lasioglossum > Lasioglossum leucozonium. The sequence goes on from CM052214.1 coordinate 2,603,242, forward strand.
ACGTTAATTTATCTCCGAATGTTCACTCGAAAAGCTAGCTCTTGTATTGATTAATATTTCATTATAATAGAATGCTTAAACAAATAAAAATACCAACAGTGAAATATAAAAAATTATAGCGGCCTCTTTTTACTGTCTGCTAATTTATCAAAACTAAGTCAACGTTCTCAGATAGAGATTACAAAGTCTCGAGGGAACTCATTCTTTGTATAGTACTTTGTATCAAGAGCCGGACTGTGGGGGCTAACCTAAACAGTCTGGAGATATGGGGACCCTGTTCGACACTTGGGGTTCCAAATTGGTTTTCTTCTTAGAGTCAGTAAAGACTTTTATTTCAAGTTAAAATATCAGTGTGCCTTTTATTCATAACCCATTTCCAATACTGTCTAATTTAAATGTGGCTCCTAATGGTGAAAAGGTTCCCCACCTCTGGTATATACGAACTGAAACATTAATTTTTAATTGCACATATAAAATATAATTTATATTTATACTTGTGTTCAGCCGTGTTTTCAGAATGCAATAACAAACAGCAGAATTGCATCAATAATGACATGTTTTTCGTCACCGTCGTCGTTACGAGGTTTCGCGTACCGTGAACCTCGTGGAAACGGGCCGATCCTGCGCAAATAAAACGCTGAAGTGCACACACGCATCGCACAACACTGCACACCGCACACATACAAACGGTGAATCGCGCATACGCATTTTCTCCGTTGATTTGTAGAGCGTGTCCAGCGTTTTATCCGTGGTTAGCCGCCAGCGAGCGTCCGCTCGTTATTTGCAAAAGATCAAAAGCAGTAAGGTCGTCAATTTGAATCAATTTCGTTAAATTTAAAACGGTAATGAGGGGACGGCGCGCGTCTAAACACGTTCGCGCGCTGCTCGATGCGCGTTATTTACGATAATGCGCGGCTAGGTTTGACGAATTAAGCGTTCCTCGCCGTGTCTTAACCCGAGGCGAGGAAAAGCCGTAACATATTCGAGCTTAGCGACGCGTACACGCGCGATCGTTTCACAAGACGAAACTCCTACGATTCGGTTTCAGTCGATTTTTCTGGCCACTGAAGACTATTTTTTAAAAATACCAGAATTCGGACACTCATGCATTATCTCGTGTAAATGTTCTCCTCGTTAATTTCAATTCGGTGTGATAAATTAGTCCCCGGGGGGACGTTAACACGCCTTTCGTTCTGCGATCGCAATGGAAATGATTTTCCGGCGGCACGGAAATTCGAGGAACCGGCGGACGATTAATCACTTTACGACGGAGTCGGCGATACAGATTAGTCGAAGGCGTGGATGAATCGACGTTCTAATATTAGGCAAGAACAGAGCAGCACGCGCCAGATTAACCGTTTCCAGAGCGCAGAACGCCCGGAGAAAAGTGCATCGAGATACGGTATCTCTCGCCACTTGTAATTAAGTGCTTGCTACCGGCGCGAGAGCCGCAAGACCGGAAATTCCAGTATTCCGATGCATCCTTTAACCGGTACGCGATAATTATGGCGCGCGATTGAAAAATCGAGAGAGGCGCGCCCGATTTAGCCGACGCGGCTTAAAAGTAAAAGTGCACCGGCGACAACGCGATATCGCGTGCGCAGTCGCCCCTCGTCGAATTAGAACTAATTACGAACCAATGGAACTTCAAGCGCGAGATGATATTGAGAAACGCGACGAAAATTTCACGCGCGCCTCTCCGCTGCGAAGGAGAACCGCGATCGGGCCGAACAATTACAAAATACAGCGGGGCCTGTTTAACGAACCGTCGAACGCGGTCGAACACCGTGAAATTCGTACCCAGAAGAATTGTCGCACGCGATGCGGAGAGCACCTTCTCCGCTGGTTTCCGCAATCGCTTGCGATTCCGACGCGTGCGCGACCAACAACCTATCTGCGAATTTGACATTCTGACCGCACCGGAGTTACGGGACCGTCGTGGTCCGCACGCGAACTGTGCGTGAAAAATGGAATCTTGTTCGGAACTCCGGACGTACAGTTGTAATTGCTGGGATTCAATTATACTAATTACTAGACTGCAGATCTTTATGTTAACATTTTTCGACGATTGTGCACAGCAGCAGTTAAATAAAAATTCGCTTCATCCCTTAACCATTTCACTACGAAAGGCGTAAATATACGTCCTGAGAAATCTTCTTAGATATAATTAAATATTCTTAGATTTCTCTGATGTTTTATATTTCATCCAGTCAATTTCTTCATAAATGCATAAAAATCCACAATCTTTCTCAGTTCCGATTATATAGAATAAATTTTATATACGATTTAAATGGGTAAAGATTAATTTCAATGCTACTACGAAGCAGTGTGTACAATGTCGAGCGCAATCCGCGCAGCGAGCACGTGCGCACCGGTGCTCCGGCTGCAGTTGCATCCTCGCGATGCTGCACTCGCGCGTCGCGTCGACGTTCCAGCGTGCCGTTGCACACGCGGTTTCTGCGACGAACACCGACGGCTAACACGTGTTGACATTGTATCCGAAGTGCATCGCGGAACAGGAACGTTTCTCGGACTGGCTTCCTAATCCGGTTAAACGATGGCGGAGAGAGAGCAGCTCTCCGGCTGCGCGCGAGCGGCTCAATCATTCCTTTTCCCAGTAGAAGATGTTACGAGGCCGTTCAACCGCGACTCCGCGTGGAATGCACCGGCTATCTGTACCCGTTGATTTTGCGCCGATTAGCGCTACCGCATCGCGCTCGGGCCCTTTAAATCGCGGGCCCGACGTGTGCCCGGGCAGATGACGCCCGCATTCTGATCCTCCCCGCGAAATTACGCTGCTGAACTTGCCGAGCAGTTAGCACGTCTCTCGAAACGGGAGTTCGCGTCCGTCTGGTTTTGTAAAATGTTGCAGCTGCAGAGAATTTTCGGAAATATCAAAATTCGAAAAACTATTTAAACATTTGTTATTGCCAGACGAAATTATCGACGTCCAGTTCCATTTAACGCAAAAAAAGTCGGAGGAAGTACTGAGTTTAAACATTTTACGCCATACAAGCACGAGTAATTGGAGCACTCGGCGCTCCGCGTTGAAGTTTACGGAACAACCATCGGAAATGGCGGATTCTCCCCGGTCGCTCCGACACAGCGAGAAAACACGGTGTAACGCTCGTCTCGCGGCGGCGGAATAATGTCGGGATTCGTAAAATACGAAAAAATATAGGTTTCTTGTTTAACATGGAACGGTACTCGGAGAAGTTGCCGGCGCGGTCTTAATAACGGCGAAAACGTAGTAAATTGTAAGACGGCCGGAGATTACTGTGCAATGCGTTATTCTTTCGTCGTAACGGGAGTTGCGAATTGCTGGGCTGCTGGTTGCGTGTCATTCTCATTCTGGCTAATTCTGTTCCATTCACGGCGGAGGAGCCGAGTTTCTTCGAGTTGTGCAACTGCGTTGGATCACTTTTTCGTGTAATTTTTCTCTGATATTTTTAACCCTTTGCGATCCCATTAAGTTTTGTTTGTCGTTACTGAGGATTCCTGCACACTTGAACACAATTTTTTAAATATTATTTCGAATTCTACGCATCTCCGAAGCTTGTCGACCTAATATAAGATCGGTATATAACTGGAACGGTAAAAACAGCTTTGATCGCAGAGTTAATTTTCAATTGTTCGGACTGCAAATTATTTGAAAAAAAAAAAAGGAAAATGTCGCGGTGTGGGTGTTCGAATAATCTCTCCCAGGATGTTTAGCCGCAGGCCGGCGAAAAAATCAATCGTTTACACGATTCCGTCGCGGTGCACCCCATGCGCGCCATGTGCTCGTGCCATATGCGCCGAGCGTACACACCCGACGACGCGACGGGGCATAGTGGTTCGTTCACCACTTCCGCGGGACAAGTTCATTTGCGTATCCGCGAGGCGAACACGCGCGCGCGTTGAACCCCGTGCGCCACATTGTTCTATTCCGGTCCGCCCGGTTTTATTATTGCTCCCGGAGGTTATGGCAGCTGGGGCATGGTTGAGCACCGTTTTCGCGATCCGTCGACGTTTCATCAATTAATCGAACGGTTGAGCGGCAGCGATAGCCGTGTCGAACAGTCCCGAGAAAAATCGTGCAACGGCTGAATCGTAATTGAAAGCGATCGAGGCGCTTGAACCGCGGTGACCTTTCGCCTTCCGATCGATCGATCCTTCCGGCTCGCCCTTTCCGTTCCGCCGAAATATTCGGCTTTCGTCCGCGTGCACGCTGTATCGCCCGTTCGATTCGTCGCAAGAAAAAAAACCTCGGGAAACTTCTCGAGACCGAAAATATCTGGAATAAAATATTACGAAGACCTACCGAATCGAAAGAGGATCATCTAGCTCACCGACGACAGGGGAGAGATTTTCAATTTCTCGTCCGGTCAAAAGAGAAAAGTGGTCAGAGCAGTTTTCGAGGTCGTTAAACTGCACCGTCGTCGTAGAGTCGCGTCGCGTCGCGTCGCGGACGACGCGTGTCGGACTACTATGTACCGGCAAGTACGTACACTTATGTGGTGCAACAAAATTCCATTATGCCGCTTTTTCCATCGATGTACCGATGCGCAGGTGGGGGAAAGAAACAGAGAGGAGTGGAAGGTTGAAGAGGTCAGCGAAGCGTGCCGGCGAGCATCCGCTTCCGCAGGATGCACGATTGTCATTTTCTTTTTTAGGCTTCGCCCATTGCGATTCTCATTCCGCGTTCGTTTTCCGTGTCCGAAGGAAATTGGTTCCGCGAAAAACTTGTTGCTATTGTTTAAAGAAAGAAAAAAAAAGGATTTTTCAATCGGTTCACAGTAAATACATTCTTGCCGGTACGCAGCCGTGTGAATCGCGCTTTCCGAATGAAATTTATCTGTTTGTCTTTGAAGAAGGGCGACAACACGCGCGCATCGTTCCGAAGATCGTGCAGAACGCAAAACGATACACGCGATCGAATTTCATCGGGAACGCACGCTGCGCGACTCTCGTGTGTCGTGGATCTGCATCGTCTAACGTATAAGAATAAGTTCTTTTTAATTGATACACATGACGTCAGGCTCGCTGCATTAATCCTTCATTTCGTAAAAATTCTGCTGTTTAATATTCATTATCCGGTCAAAGCGATAACGCCGAAGAATTTCTCGAGATACGCGAGCTCCCGATAAGATAGCTTCTGATTATCCGTCTGGTTATTACCAATATCTGCAGAATCGTCTGCTCACGGCCATTCTAATCACGCAGACCAGAAGACGCGAACGACCCGTTAAAACAGCAGAAAATTCCCAAGAAAAATCCCCGTTTTTCCCCCGTTCCCTCGCATATTCAAAATTTTATATTATCCGCCGCGAACCGGGCGTACTAAACCGCGAGCTTAAGCAGCTTCCACTCGGCGCGCTCGCGCTATCGGCGGATAAAATAAACCGCTTGAAATATAATGCGGGGAATTTCTTTAATTTTCACCGGGCTCCGCGAGCGAGGATACCAGAGCCTAACAAGCCGCGCGAGACTCCTACGTGCGCGTTCCCTTCGAGGGTTCCCGGCGTTGTATTTGTGTGTGCGCGTATCTCTCTCTCTCTCTCATTAACGTTCAAATTACTCGGCGAGATGGCGGGCCTTGTAAAAGGCCGGTCAAAGCGTAGCGAAATGTCTGTCGCCTCGCTTTATTAGGCGATCGCCGATCTACTAGCACAGTGTGAATGCAAACGAGCCTGCTCTCTCTCTCTCTCACCCTTGTCTCCTCTCGCGTCTTCCTCCGATCTCGCGAGCCTAACTCGGCCCATGCTCGCAGAACTCGTTCCACGGTTCTACGACAACACAGACACGGTTATCGCTCCGCAACGCGCAGATAAAACGCAGAAAACGAACCCGGGAAACCAGACCGAACGAGACTGGTGAAAATATCCGAGACCGTCCGCAAAAATAGTTCTTTTTTTCTGAAAAAATGTTTTTTCCAGATATATTAATCGCTTTATTTCTCGATTTTTAACGGAAGTATTCCGTCATTTTCCTGTCAAAGGAATTCGAAATCGGATAGCAGCCTGCTCCGATTGAATCGCTAATAAATTCCACTTTCCTCGCAGGCGTACACACACTGTAATTACGTGGAACAATTAGTCCCATGGCCTACATCACGGTGAACCGTGCTAACGAGGATACGTGTCAGCTATGATGGAGTCTCATTGTGCGCACCCGCGAAAATTCGAATCTCCTCTCGGTAGAAACGATGAAACTCTGACGATCGTCGATCTCTAATCGAGAGACCGAAAGTGAGCCGATTAATAGCTCTGCTCAATTATATATATATATATCAAGCGCATCGACGAGAGTATGACAACCGCGAGCTGGAAGATGAAGGTATAATGAGAGACCATGTAGGTCGCACCAGCTTTCTAGAATCTATTTTCGCACCAGTTTCGGAAAAAAGTCGCACCGTTTATCCGCGAAAGTATTACGACAAGAAGACTATTAGAGGAAATAATAACAACGATTTATGCCCGTTTCGTGCGCCGGCTGCCGGACAATTAGAGACGGGCGCGTAATTACGGACCGCGGTAAATGAAATACCGCGAGTCAACAGGAGCGATCGATCCGTTGAACGGATATAATTCATGGGATAAATTCGAAACGATTTTTTTCTCCCGAGATTCGTACCACAAAAAAAAAATCGAACATATTTAATAAAAAAGATTCGTACCATCTAGTGTCTGGAACATTTCGAGCTACATATTCCCGACGCCGTAATATTCGGGGATTCCCCGTGCGAACATGATTGTATTAGGCAGCTGTGTGCAGACGACGTGCATGATTCATCGTGCGTCTGGCATACTCTTGTGCAACTAACCTTGTGTCTCTGAGAAGTCTGCTCGGCGAATTAATAGCTCACGCGAGCTTTTTGTTGAATTTAGAAACCGATGCCACGATGCCAAAACAGCAAAATGTGGAAATGGTGTGTTTCATTTTCGAATGAAATACGATTTTCAATCTACAACGTAATCTGTGAAAATCCTATTAATAGACGTCCATAAAACGTTAACGTCCATGATATAGTAATCTGGATCTTACCCACAGCTAGCACCGATCGAAGACGCACGATTCTGCTTACCTGAAACACGCAAAATCAGTTGTATAATTAGCTGAGATCGCGAACGAGAGAAAATAGCGTTGCGCACCTATCGACGAACAGTTACGGCCGATTTCCTTTATCTATCGTTGTAACTGTACATGATCGCTGTCCGCTGCCACTTCCAGTGCAATTAAACGCGGCGATAAAATGTTCGGTGAAGGCATCAAACGCGAAAACACGGTGTACCAACAATTTTCAATCGAACCTGGAATCTAGTAAGACGCTGAACCGATCCGCACGTTTGTGTCCGTCCGTGATCTTCTCGAGACTGCCGATCTCCGTATTTCTTTTTGTTGAGCGGCCCTCACGCACACAAAGTGGCAACACACACATACATTCGGCTTCTCGAACCTTCGAGGTTTTCCTCGATCTCATACAATGTTGTCACACACACTCTAGAGCCCTCTGCTATGCCTATTAGAGATTCCCATTCACGTGTATATAAATACACGTGGTACGTGAACCGTGTAGTAAGAATTTAAGGATCCGTGAATACGGGTACCCGCGTATTTAATTTCACAAATATTCGTGCATTTATTTGACACGTGTATTTTAATATACGATGATATAACGTCGAACAATTTACGCCGACTTTATTGTTGTCTCACGTCTAACATCAACAGTCGACAAGAATTCGATCGAAAAACGAATTCGTATTCGCGGATCCTTAAATTCGTACTACACGGTCACGTGTATTTTAGTACACGTTGAAAACCGCGATCTCTAATGATTACACACCGCTAAACCTCTGTAGGGGTGTTCTGCGAGCGTATCTCGTGGATCGTGGGTCGAAAATTGACGAGTTCGACTCGTTGGCATCGCGTTTCGGTCGCGCGCGGCGCGACGGGATGATATAGGAGCCGCTCGCCAATTTATAATCCGTATAAATCATTCGGGGTGGGCGTCGAGCGAGCACACCGAGAAGAATTTTCACCGCGAGAGCGGGTCAACGATCTAGAAACGAACGTCGATCCCTCTCGCCTTTGCGCGATCCTAACGAAACGCGCGGCCTCGATATTGGAAGGAACTTCCTAGATCCCCCCACTCGCTCCGGTCTTTATTAATCCTCTACCGGCCCGTGATTGTTGCTGATAACGTGTGTACGTGTAAGCGATTAACAAGGCTTGCTCTGAACACGTCCGCGTGATAAGTGTCCAGGAAATATTCTACATCGGCGAAAAGAAAGTTAGAAAGCAGGAACAAACGGAGACGCTTAAGAGAGAGAGAATAGAGTGATAAGGACTGGAAAGAAAAGAGATCAGAGCTGGATTGTCATTACCGAGCAATTGTTGGTAAAATATGTTGTTAAAATGAGCCTAAGTGGACTGTCGTAAGACTCTTTTCAACGAGAAATCACACCCAGAATTGAGGGGAGTTACCCCCTCTATTAGTCACGTGACCGCAAGCATGGAGGGGGAAGCTAGAGTGGGAAGACGAATGTCAATTCGGCGGTGCTTCGGTTTAACAGTAGGTTTACGGGATATTTTTATAGATATTTAGATGTTTGTAAAAAATATGGCTAAAAATTTGGACGAACACATTCTTCTGTCAATCCGGCGGTGCTTCGGTTTAACAGTAGGTTTACGGGATATTTTTATAGATATTTAGATATTTGCTGTAAAAAATATGGCTAAAAATTTGGACGAACACATTCGTCTGTCAATCCGGCGGTGCTTCGGTTTAACAGTAGGTTTACGGGATATTTTTATAGATATTTAGATGTTTGCTGTAAAAAATATGGCTAAAAATTTGGACGAACACATTCCTCTTATTTCTATAAAATAAAATACTTTTAGTGTTCCGTAAACCCAGCGTTAATTATGAAACAAAACAAAATGATAAAATGAACGACAAGAAGACGATGATTAAGCACGGGAGATATCATCTATCTGGAAAGATCGATACAGTTCTCGAGAGTGGCAGCAGTCAGTGATACGGGGGAGAGACCGTTGCCACGGATTGAACACAGGCTTTCCCGTTTGGCTTTGTTACGAATTCTGTCGAGAGCTACAGTTCGTTTGAATCTTCCCGGTTGATCTTGCCGGAGGAGACCTTCTGGAACCGGCATGGGTTTCCGTAACGATCGTTAGATAACACGGTCTCGAACGCGTTAGACGCGCCGCGCCGCCGGCTTGATTAATCACGCGGACGTAATCCAAGCGTGATTGTTCGCAACGCGTCTTTAAGCAGAAAACGATTTGACTCGGCTGGGTTTTTGCCGGCAGAAAGTGCGGAAGAAGCGATCTGCGTGTTCTCGAGCTTTCCCGCGAAGTCTCGTCGGAAAACTCTCGTTTTGGAACGCAGCGAACAGCGACAGTGGACGCTGTATGATAACACTTTCCCGAAAAATTGCAGATTTTTGTAAATATTTTCCTGCCGGCGAGAATATTACGCGATCGAGCACTGCGACTTTTATACACACGGGATTCCAGATTCTTCGCGAGATCGTGGTTTAACGAAGAAGAATGGAACGGCAATTGCACATGCATCGAATTGCAGTGTAACTGAATACAGAGTCGCGCAAAGTGGCTGGTTGTTAACAAACATGGTGGAACCGTGAACGAAAGTCGATCATTACAGTCCGAGGATAGTTATCTATTGAGGAAGGCGACTGCATACCGTGCATTCGATGGCGATGCTAGCGCGTTATTGCAATCGGACAACATTTAAGAATAAATCAAGTAAATATTGTAACACCGACAAAATTGAACGCTTTTCTTTGAATTTGATCTTACTAATCTGAAACATGAAATGCTTTGATCTCGAACAATTTCTAATTTAAGATTCCGCCGTGCAATTAACAGAAAGGTATTTGCACGAAGCTAACGATAATTATAAAAAAAGAGATCGTACGGTTTTTTTCTTTTTTCGCTGATCTAAACATTATAAGCATTCGTAACGTCTTCATTCATGAGAAATGCGCGTTAAATCGTGTTTCACTTACCGGCGAATCCGTAAGAACAAGGGAGAAAGAAGAGGTTTTTGTTCGAAGGATCGGTCCTTAATTACGAAAAGCTAATTATCCGGATTGGGCGGTTTCCAGTGGTACTCGCGGAAAAGAAAGCAGCCGGAGCCTCTCATTGAGGAAAAAGTAAAAGCACGTTAACGTGAAATTTTTCATTGCAAGAACGTGTTTCCTAGTACGAGTTATAATAAGAGGATACGCCGGCTTAAATCGTTAGACTGGTATCGCGGTTTTCGATGAAACCTGCTTATTTCCGTTCTAATGCGTGCCGGCGAGCTGGAAGTCGAATTATCGAGAGATTGTACGTGCATCCGTAAACTTACAGATTTTACGTGTACAGTCTTTGTTCGCGGTAAAATTGAACATCGTTAAAATATGCTCGTCGATGCATATTTACAATATTATACGTATACATATATTACAGATATTTACAAAATCGAAATGATTTTTCCGCTTTACGTTCTTTTCATTGTCTCGGGAAAACAAAGCCGCGATACTCTGCGCTCTATCGTCGAGTGATTCACACTTACATTTTCTTTGTTCCTCGGCCCTTCCACCATTATCTCCGGCGATTCTCGCAACGCAATTGTATTTAGCGCGTAGAGCCGAAACGCAATTACGCCGGAGATCGAACACTGACGTCGACGCTTTTCGGTCCAGCAAAAACCAGCGTAGGTTAATCGTCTAATGACAAGCTACGGTAATAGTCGTCCTTCTGCGGCTTGTTTTCTGGGCTCTCGGTTTCGAAACGCGAGGTCTGCGCAACGTTACATACAATTACAGGAGGGTAAAAACGTAACGAAGATTAAAAATTATGCAATCGACCTCGGAGTGTCGCGAAAACCATTTAAGAATTTTGTTAAAAATATCAACAATCTCTTTCTACATACGGAGTATTTCCGAAACGATTTCGGTCGTTTCTTTATCTCTTCTAAATCTTTTCGGCGAGGACTTCTATTCTTTGCTCGCGACCGTCGTAAATTCTCGGTTAAAAGGTTTCTCCGAAGATTCTAGAGGTGTTCAACTGCCCCCGGTGAAATTGTTGTCCGTTGGTTTCGCAATCGCATCGCGGTTCGGTCCGGTGTACGCCGCAGGTTTTGCCGGCCACAGCTGCCGGCATGTTCCAGAACCGATGGGATCAATCGCAATTATAAATCGACACGGTAGCTGTAATAAGACATCGCTTCTCCGACGAGTCAGCGATTTCGTGGTCGTCGTCATCGAGAAACGGATTTTAAAGAGTTTTACGAACTCGTGGAATGCAAAAGGATTACGTAAATCGAAACTTTCTACTTTCGGCGTTGCTAATTAATACTGCTACTCGATTTTCCATAAATTTACGGGACTGTTATTCGACACTTGGAGCGTTAACGAACCGTTTCATCGGCACGCCTAATATTTCAACAGACTCTGCCGCAGAGCTACCGAGTTGCTACGAGGGCGCAGCGTGTAACGATAAATAAAAATCATCGACGAACTCCTATAAACTACTCCCACGCGACTGTCATCGCCGTCGAAAGGGGACGACGCCCGACGCTTCGAAGCGGCACATCGCCGTTCTTGTAACACAATGTGCAACAGAGTTTTGTAATATGCATTATTCATGAATCCGAGGATTAGGAACGGAAGTTTTAGGATAAATTCTAATAAAGCGAGAGGCGTGGCTAAACGACCGGAACACCCGTCGCCTCGTTACGTTAACACATTATTTACCGGAGGTTGTTCAGTCGATTTTTATTATTTTTCAACGAAGGACGACGTCACGTATTAAAAAGACGCGCCAACGGAACAAGTAGATCGCACCGACCTACATATGTCGAACCTTGTTAGTAAAGAGGACATGCCTGACTTATGCGTACGCTGCTACATTGTGCGCTGCATTCTAATTTGCGAGAACCCCGCGAAGTGTGATGGACTCGGGAGAGGACGAGCGAAACGCCATTTTGCGATCGATGATATTATAATAGTAGATAAATTCTTCTCGATCGAAATTTAAGTATATAACGTAAATGATATCGGCGCAAGGTTCGATAATTCAAAAAAAAACAACAAATGTGCAATTATTTAAACATGTTTCTTACGTTTCGATGATATTATCTCGGAAGCGTCGATCCTCTCTGAGCAGATCGTTCGATTCGGCGTGATCAATTGTCACTCGTGTGTTCTGCGATTTCACATTTGTATCGCTGCTTCAATTAATTTCTCATTTGTTTTGAGCGAGGTCCCGGCCCGCGAATTATTATAGTGACAAAGCACGGACATTAATTATAGACATATCGCGATAACGTGGGATTTAAAGGCGAAAGACAAGCATTAATTCAAGTCATAAATTAAACGAATTGCTGAATCATCAGACCTTGGTGCAACACTTTGCAATGACCTCTACTACGTGGCGGCTGGCTGAATATGCATATTTTAAAAATGTTCCAAAAATTCCTGCGAATTTCAAACATTTCAGTATCAACACTGATCTATTAATTAACAAATAAAAAGAGACGGCTTGAAACCACGTGCGAGACGCATGGCCTAGCGGGCGTTGCCGGGAAGCTCTCCCCTATACCTCGCTATACCTGTGCACACAGAGTCCGTGATACCTGACTGGCATACATTATCATAGTTCGCTCGTTGCCCTATCTTTGTCCACGACCTCCGGTTGCACGGGGTCGCGAGGAACCGAGAGAGCTGGATTTTTTCCGTGCAATTAAATCGTCGGCGTCGCGACCAGTGAACCCCGCCACTTCACACTTTGCATAATGCATACGCACGGGCCTCGAATAATACTTGTTATTATTTCTACGGGTTACGCAAGTGTCGCCGGAACGAAGTCCGCCGGGGCTAGATCGTCCGATACGCGCAAACAGGAAACCGCGTCCTTCGAAGCGGTGCTCGACTCCGAAAATGGCTGTGTTTCGAGATCCTCGCCGATGGATCATTAGGCTGGGTTCTTGGCAAATTTAACAAATCGTTTAACCCTTAAGTGGGCGCGCCTATTTTTGTTACATAATTGGGCGCGCGGAGCACTTTGTGCACCATCCTTTAGAACTACGTATATCACAAATTTTATGTCAAATAAATAACACGTCGATAACTTTAAAGTACCTAAGGATAACTGAAAACCATAGTAGGTTAATCGTAACTAGCAGAAATAAAAATTATACTACATTAAACTACAAACGGAGCACTCAGTGCTATTGCGCGCCCACTTAAGGGTTAAGTGTTAATTCCAGAAAATCGAGTTTTTTAGCCTCCGATATCGTCGCGAATGCGCGAAAACGGATTTACAACCCGCGAAATTCGATAGAAGAATTGCGATATTCGGGACGCTTCAAATTACGTTCTCTTTTTTTGTTGAATTGAGTTGATAGCTCCACCCGCTCTACTACTGCATAAATTAGTCGATAATTCAGTCAGAGAGGAAATCTCTGGTTCGGTAAAACAGTTGATTGAAAATAGTGACCCCCGCCACTGCAATACGCAATTTCTCGTGGTTAACCCTTAAGTGGGCGCGCCTATTTTTGTTACATAACTGGGCGCTCGGAGCACTTTGTGCACCATCCTTTAAAACTATGTATATCACTGTTCATTATCAGTTTCTTATGAAATTTTATAACTGATAATATAATTTGATAACTGAAAACTATATCGGCTCTAGTGGGATGACACTACAGTCGTAGGTTATGTGGGGGCGTGCCAATCGTAACTAGCAGAAATAAAAATTATACTACATTAAACTACAAACGGAGCACTCAGTGCTACTGCGCGCCCATTTAAGGGTTAATTTAATTATTAAGTCTTTTGCAATTCATTATTTTCCAGTCTTTCACCGGATCATATTCGTAGAACAATGACCGTCGCAATTAGAAGAAGAGTAGACTCGCTGAACAACCTCGAAATCCCAGCGATCGATCTATCGAGAACCTTGATCTTGCCGAGCGAAAACCAGTTTCGCAACAACACCGAAGGGGTTACGCCTTCGCACTTCCGTATTACCGATGCAGATTAGGCGTTCGCGAAAGATATCGTGTATTCGATCGCGTAATCGCCGAACAAGGGAACGCCGATTTCTTTGAAAATCGGCTTTCATTAATATACTTAATTGAAGTTTGCAGTTAGACGATAAACGTGCGTTTCTAAATTACGTCTAGAAAATTTGCATTACTATTCCGTGCACGAGGATCCGAAGAGCAGTCATAACGATTCGAAATGTAGTGTCACTGCATCAAACCAGTTTCTCTGGTCGTTTTATTTTTAGTCAAAATTCAGCTGCTGTTTTATGGTAGCAGGTGTAACATCGTGTCCCTATTATGTCCGCGAATAAACCGTGGGGGCTATCTTTGGACCAGCAGGAAGCGAAAATTCGAAGCTATTGTCTCGAAATTGTTCGCGTTTCCGATACTTTGGAATCCGCAAGGAATTTCCGCGAATTCCACAAGCGAGCGTCTGTCCGCATGCAAAAATTCAGCGAGATGTTTCAGCATTCGAAACTATTTCTGTCCTCGCCTCGAGCCGCGCTGGTCGAAGGTAAAAACGATCTGACATTTGATTCGACAGGTAGCGGGAGAACCGGATAGTGAGTCAGTGAGACTCCGAGCGAAGGTTATCGATAAAAATTACGCTTTTTCCCATCGAATTCACTGCGAAATGAAATCAAGGACGTTCAATGAGGCATGGAATTCCAGCGGATTCCTGAAAAATTCAAGCGCGCCTTAGTCGGCACTGCGAAAATTTCGTGCTGCATGAATAATTTCGGACCTCAACTATTTACACTGTTATCTCAATTATTTACACTGTTGCGTAACGTTGCATTATTCAACGTATCGTCGGTCACTCGATATTTCCCGATGAAACGTATGGCAAAAATTGCTTGAATAATTTTCCTAAACTGACCGCCCGATTATCATGCAAAGCTGATTACGCTTGCGGGGAACAGGAATTTCTAAAATTGTACACGAAATGTACAGAGAAAACCGCAGAACGTTAAGCAGTTTCTTCTGTAACCTGTTTTCCGACAGTGATCTCTCGCCAAAGAATTGTGGTTCGGCATTTTTGCATTCGGAAGTGTGTCAAATATTGATAGGTTTTCATGTTGCTGTTCGACGTCTCGGTAAACGAGAAAGTGCAGAACCGCAGATGTCTCCGACAGAAATTTAGCGTCCTATTCTGTGAAACTAATTTTCTTGTGTCCTCGAATGGTCTTCTTAAAAATTCTCCCCGTACACCTATTCGGCAGAAATAGTGAAAGCCGGTGCTTCCTTTTTCGCCGTGTTTCCATATATAATTCATCCTAATTTATTCCGTACGGATGAGATCACTGCAATATTTTAACTTTCTTCTCTGCTCCAAATATTTATTTTCAGATAATTCCGAAATAATTAAAATAGTGCTACATAGAAATAGTTCTCGCTACTACAAAAAATATGGCAGTCGAATCTTCGAGAAAAAGCGAGATTGCGACGTTGTGTTTGTTAATTGAGAAATTATGAAACAATACGAGACGCTTTGCATGCCATTGCCGAATGCAGCGGCCAATCAGAAAAAGCCAGAATAATGACCAGAGCTGACAGGCTTCGCTCAGAATTTCTATTGTTACGCGTGTGCACATTCACGATTTAATTTCGTTCCGCGCACGTGCATTCGCACGATAATAGCACTCTCTCTCGAACGTCCCACAAGTTTTAATGCACCAATAGAAAAAAAACCAGGTCTCCTCAACGACCCCTTCAGGCCTCTTATTATTTAGATCGAGAGCCTTTTAATTACCCGTACACAGTTGAAGATTCCGTTTCGCCTTGAGCACACACTCGAGAGAGAGATCGTTCGGATCCTTCGCCAAATCGCATTCGCATTTTACGATGCTCGTTTCCTTCGTACATTTTTAACTTGGTTATATTTACGAGTAAATCATTTCGCGGACACGTTACCGAAGGCATCGTTTAAGGAAACGGCGCATAAAGAAATTGATTATTGTTGAAATTGCAGGCCAGAATAGCTCCGATAACGGAACCGTGTACACGGTCCCGTCACCGTCGGTAATTACGTCGGAGAGATGGTCACGTTGAAAATGTCGAACTCGGCCGAAAAAACGCTAATGCGTCGGTTCGTTAATCTCGCGATAGACCGCTGCGTCTATTGAATCGTCAGTCATCGTTTAATGACAGCTGATGGCCGGCAGACTTTCGAAAAATGAATTTCGCAACGCGCTACCCTAATGAGCTTGCGTCGACATTCGAGCAATAGAACACGCTGGGGCCCGTGCGCAATTCAATTTCTACTTTCGAGCCGGCGTCGTTTCACCTGATTTACCGATGATAACCGGTGCCGTTGGTCTCAGTTAGCTGAACGCTAATTACTATTTTACGCAAGCTCGCTTCATTTTTTCGCTGAAGCAATAAACAGTGGCCGCGGGTATAAACCTGCCGAGTTGTCACACCTTGAAGTCCACTTCAGGGTCCACTGAACGGTCTGGGTTAGGCACTTTCAATCGCTAAATGAGCACATCAATTGATCTGTTACACCTTGAAGTCCAGTTTTTGGGTCCTCTTCAGGGTCAAATGAGGGGTTTGACAGGACTCTTCCAATCTCTAATTAAGCCTATCGACTGAACCGCTACATCTCGAAGTGCTCTTCAGGGTGAACTGAGCGATCTGGGTTATGCAGGACACTTCTGATCGCTAAATGAGCCCATCAATTGATCTGTTACACCTTGAAGTCCAGTTTTTGGGTGCTCTTCGGGGTTAGGCAGGACTCTTCCAATCTCTAATTAAGCCTATCGACTGAACCGCTACATCTCGAAGTGCTCTTCAGGGTGAACTGAGCGATTTGGGTTAGGCAGGACACTTTCAATCTCTAATTGAGCCCATCAATTGATCTGTTACACCTTGAAGTCCAGTTTTTGGGTGCTCTTCGGGGTCAAATGAGGGGTTTGGCAGGACTCTTCCAATCTCTAATTAAGCCTATCGACTGAACCGCTACATCTCGAAGTGCTCTTCAGGGTGAACTGAGCGATCTGGGTTAGGCAGGACACTTTCAATCTCTAATTGAGCCCATCAATTGATCTGTTACACCTTGAAGTCCAGTTTTTGGGTCCTCTTCGGGGTCAAATGAGGGGTTTGGCAGGACTCTTCCAATCTCTAATTAAGCCTGTCGACTGAACTGCTACATCTCGAAGTGCTCTTCAGGGTGAACTCAGCGATCTGGGTTAGGCAGGACACTTCCGATCGCTAAATGAGCCCATCAATTGATCTGTTACACCTTGAAGTCCAGTTTTTGGGTGCTCTTCGGGATTAGGCAGGACTCTTCCAATCTCTAATTAAGCCTATCGACTGAACTGCTACATCTTGAAGTGCTCTTCAGGGTGAACTGAGCGATCTGGATTAGGCAGGACACTTTCAATCGCTAAATGAGCCCATCAATTGATCTGTTACACCTTGAAATCCAATTTTGGGTGCTCTTCGGGGTCAACTGAGGGGTTAGGCAGGACTCTTCCAATCTCTAATTAAGCCTATCGACTGAACCGCTACATCTCGAAGTGCTCTTCAGGGTGAACTCAGCGATCTGGGTTAGGCAGGACACTTCCGATCTCTAATTGAGCCCATCAATCGAGCTGTTACACCTCGAAGTTCTCTTCAGGGTCAACGAAGCATCGCACCGTGGAACCAAGAAGAAAGTGGTAATTACGCGGGGGAGCGATTAGGCGAAGTTTGACACGAATTTTCTCCGGATCGAGGGGCAGGGGACTAACGGGAAAAGTAAAAGGTTCGGTGGTCGCTCGAGCGCGTGTCTAGACTCCAGAAACGGAGAAGACGCGTCTCCGCGGACGCGTCCTGGCCAAGGACAAAGATGATGGAAAGCGAAATGTCTCTCGGTAGCAATTCTTTGGACAGCGGTCGACGGATCGGTCTCAGCGGCGAGTTTCACCAGTGAAATGCAAACCGTGAACCGCTGAAAGTGCCGGTGAAACCTCCTAGTCTTCCACTAATAAACACACTCTTGCCTGTATGTGTGATCACGTTCACACACTCTTCCTCCTCCTCCTCCTCCTCGTCGTTGTCGTCGTCAAGCAAACCAGATGTGTGTCGAAGGGTTGGTCCACGGGACAGGATGTCTACTTTTCCTGTTGCACGAGCAACGGGAACTTTCTTCCCCGGTAACCCAGATTATTCATATTTATCGCCAACGAGAGTTTATTTACTCTTGTCTAATAACGTAGCGAAACGAGTTCCGACACGGCTGGGCTGAACATGCCCGGCACGGAAGATTTTAGTGGTGCCCACCGGAGTGCTTATCTCTCCCGACGCGACGCGACGCGACGCGACGCGACGGAAAGTAAACCGATCGAAGCGAGAGTTACTGCCACTATGTGTCCAGACTGATGGAAAAATAATCGACCATTTTGCACCGTCAATCTCTCGCGGCCGTGATCGCGGAGAAACCAGAGAGCCTATACATACATCGGAGTGTCGCTTTTTTCATTTTCGAAAATTTAAGACCGCCATACCGGTGGCCAATGTTGCACCGAGCATTAGCAAGGGAATCGCTGCGAAACACGCGGCTCCGCTATTTAAAGTTCCCCGGAGCGCGAAGTTCTACCGAAAAACACCTGTACAAACATGCTCTCGCGACGATTTACGCGAGTCCGGGAAAGCTTTATGAGAAACGTAGCAGCGTGTCAGACGATTTATATCGTTCGCTGTAATTCGAACTCGTGATCGAAAGCTCGTACCGTTTTTAAAGGCGCGAGACAAAAGGCTCGATCATTGCCAGCCGGACGAACTCGGCTGACCTTAGGCGAAGTTCCACTCGTGAACCATGGCGCGGCGGCGGCGGCGGCGTGACACGTGAACAGTTTTCAATGCCAACAACTCGTTTCCTGTAAGAACAATGCATGCAACTACGCAACGTGCTGCTGCGCCCTACCGATCTTCGGACGTCGTTCGGTTCTGTATCGTTGATTCCGTCTCGACGCGATCTCCAATAGAACAGACTAATACTTGGAAAGCAGATTAAAAAATTATCGGGGGTACCGACGAGGTTGTAATTGCATTTTAAACGAAATAATCGCGTCGAAAGCGCGGTCTCGTTGCAGCAATTACCGCGAGACAAGGGAAATATCTAGGACCACGCGACACGAGTTCGCACATTCGATCAATAGTAATGATTTCTCACCGTCTCTCTGCTCTAACGAGACACGGGAGAAACCGCGAAACAGAGGTCGTGTTGCAAAATTAGTGAACAATCACCGAAACACAAAATCTAAGCTCGTTTCGAGGACTCTCTACTTTCACCGCGTCCAATTGTATTTTTTCCGAAGCTCTATCTCAGCAGGAAAGCTGTGAAATTTGTTTTTGAGTTCGTCTCTTCAGGGTTTTCGGAACGGCACTAGAGAGTCGGCGATTTGACATGCGGGGAACAATCGAAATGCAAATCTCGAGATGCCCGAGCAAATTCGACCCTCTCGCTCCTTAAAGGATTTCAATGGACGATGATTCGAAGCTGTTAGCCGGGACAGTAAACTGAAAGTGCGGACTCTCCCAAGGTTGCCGATGGTTTTTCAAGCTCCGGCAACGGACCCGGACACGTAGGCGTGCATTGTCATAGTTCGCGCCTCTCGTTGTCCGAGTTTGAATGCAACATCGGCTCGCCGACGATAAAACTCGCCGTTAATACGGCGAAACGCGGCACGGCGCACAGTGGTTCGAAATCGCCAAAACGTGGCCAAAAATCGAAGACATTCTCCGATTTAGTTGAAAATTGGTATTCTATGGGGTTTCGGATTGCTGATTATGAATCTGATTTCAAAATTTCAAAAAACAAAATGGCGGATCCAATATGGCAGATGTGTTGCTTAAAAAATTGTCCGATTAGCTTGAAATCTAGTATTCCCGTATTTTTGGGGTTGCTGATTATGAATCTGATTCAAATACAATAAACGGATACATCAAATTCTTTATTATTGCGTTTTAAAAAAAATTATTATAATTTTTAATTTTGACATCAGATTCATAATCAGCGACTAGAAAAAGCCCGGAGTATTAATTTTTATCTAAATTGGAGTACTGCTTGTGTTACCTATTTTATTGTTGTAACTTTGAAGTGCGCAAGTATGCGCAAGATATTTTTATGTAGCGCTCTTAAGGAGGCTTTAGCAAATACGTACATGCAAAATTCATCGTGAAACTGCGTGACGTTCGCTTTGTAATCGTCACTAAAGAAAAAAAAAGACTGGAAAGTAGGTGTTTAGAAAGAGACAATTTTCAAAGTTGTAAAATATATATATAATGTTAAAAGTTACACATACACATAGCCGAAAGAACGCTCTTTAACACTATGTAGTTAGTTTTTGTATAAATATTACTCATAAAAAAGTATGATGAGACAAACATCGTCAATTTCAGGAAGAAATGCAGTCTATCTTAGAATTGAATTTTTGCTTGTTTTCAAACTGTTCTGAAACAATAATGGGTAATTTTTAGCAATTTATATTTGTGGTACAACTTAGTTTGAACATTTAAGAAGCTATTGGCATAAATTTCATTAATTTTGGACGAAGTTGAAAAAGTGATTTTTGGCCACGTTTTGGCGATTTCGAACCACTGTGCGGCGTTTCGCGGGCGTACAATATTCGAAACGACTCCGCGGTCACGGCTCGAGAAGCGAGTCCAAGCATTATCTTCGCAGCCCTCTATCTTTACTGTCCGGCGCAAACGCTGCGCGCTAATTCGCGACGATGAATTTTTACGACACACGCGAGACGAACTTTCCGACCGAGCTTCTTTCTTCGTCGCGAAAGCGGACGCTAATTGACTCGTTCACCGGCGAACTATTACGTAAAAAGATTCTAATTTCAAGTGAGTATACGCGAAAATTTTGAGACCGTCATTGAATCGTTCACACGCGAGAGGCTAGGTGTCGAGGAGGTGGACGTTCGTGCTGATTGAGACGTACCCCGTAAATGGTCATTGCGCAAACGGCTCGCGGATAGGCGCCAGAAGAAAATTGAATTATCGCGGCGATCGCTCGGTATTGGTTGAATAATGAGCGATAAACAAAGGTTCATAATCGCGTAACACGCTTTCTAATGCCTGTGTATGTGCTCGTACGAACATCCAGTCGCCTCGCGGCCCGAAAGTAGGACACGTTCGACTAATGCTTTTTAACAGTTCCGACAATGGATATAAGCGGGTTTATTGCATCGTTTACATTGAACATTTTTTCATTATGGGAACCTGAGTCATAGTTTCTTGGAAAATTCCGCTGCGCCTGAATACCGCGGTAATCACACTCCCCCCACCGCTCGCGGCAATTATTCGATATATTCTCTGCTTTGTTGAATCAGCTTCGACGATCGCTTAATTTATCTTCCAGGAAATGCGAAAACATGCGAGCAACTTTATCCTAGATTAATCGGATGGGCTATAGGTTTCCGCGCGCGTTGCATCTAATTAGAAGTAACCTTCGATTTCGAAGATATTTGGTACACTTTTTATGCCGAAGAATTTCCGCTTCCCCCGAAACTTGTTATGAAAAAATGTTTTCTGCATTAACACTAAACCTACTGCTGCCGGCCAAACGATCGATTTTATATTTTTCATTACACAATTATTGAAATTATAATTTTTTATCCAAGCACATATTGAAATCACAATTGCACAAAATCTAAACGAATAGAGACTCGCCATTTTTACAAGCTAAAGCATGTTAATCGCTTTTCGTGCTGGGTAGGGTTTAGCGTTGATTAGCGGAGCAAAATGCGAAGATATTTTTCTTGAAAATTCACGAATTTTATCCAAGAAAGTAAATTCTCGGAGAAAAAGCCCGCCGCAGTAAAACCGATGTTTAGGATACATCAACGCGGCGGATAATTACGAAATTAACATAAATTAGAAAATCTGTTGTTCGCGGAATTTATGCGTGGCGAATTCCGCTTTACCGGCGCGCGATCCATAGAGAAACAATGCGCCATTAAAAGCGCGTCTTCGCGATAATAACGAGTAGGGCATCGCTAATTGCTCGCATGCCTTTCCTTCGGTAACCAGCCATGGTGAACCATAGAGAAACCATAAAACGCCTATAAAATGTTGCATGATTAATTCCTGCATATTCTCAAATACGGAGTACCCTCGTACCTTAACGAATAGAGATTTTCGATTCTATGCATAAACTCCGCAATAGTCTATTAATTGCCCAACGAAATTAATTACACAATTCCGGAAGACAGCCGTTCCATGAACACGTTCATCGAGCACATTATATTTTTAATATCACACGTTTTTTTTCGGTTTACTGCTGCTTCCTGCTTTCCGGAAAGACGTAACCGCATTGTTACAAGATAGTTCAATAGTGTGAAAAGCATTTTTTCTCGTTCGCCTTTATATAGCTCGCGGCAACTCATTAAGATGACGCGCATCTTCATTCTTACTTAGTCTTCTTCCTACTGAAAAGTAACTTCCGCTCGCATGTTCCTGCTCACGTTGCTAACGCAAGCATCCCGCTTACCACGAATTAATTATAGCCATGCGCATCGAACCAGTTTAGTGGTAACAGTACTTCACGGATCAACTCGAACGTGTTTATAAGCTGCTGCTGCTGCCTTATATTTTTAACTTCGCTGCCTTAAATCTCCAAATCCCAGTTGAGGGGAATTTAATTAAAGAATCGCTCCACCAATTAAAAATTAATTAACCGCACAGCAACAATTGATTTCCCTTAACACTAGAACTACCGACGATTGGCGTATACCTACTTCTACCGGAGGGGTCAAAATGACTTGTTTCTTAAATTACTAAGACATTTAAGAAAAGACAGCAGTTTTTACGTTTTCATATATTTTTTAGTTTTAAGAACAAAAATTGAATATAATCTGAATAATAATAGTAATATAATAGCAATAATTTATTAAATAATTATGCATAAAAATTTTTCCCATTGTTTCGAAGTAATTTTATGGGTTCAAATATTTCTGCAGTTTGCGTAATGATTTTCACAAACATATACTTCTAAAACTTTACAGATATTTTCCGATATAGTTAGGACGAAGTTACAGCGAATATAGTTGTACTGAGATTTGTGTTTCAATGTTTCTGATGGACGACTGAGTTGTATATGGCATTGTTTCTGATGATCGACTGAAAGTAATCCGAGTGAACTTGACTGAAGTAAATACTGCAAGTAATGACCAAGAGCAATCAGTGCAGGCCGTGGGAACAACATTTTTTTGGTTGTTGGCAGATCTTTGAGTTTGAAAATATTTTATTTTATGACTAGATGATAAATTGCTACGCTAATGAGTGCCAGGTTTATTGGGCGCGTAATGTAAGAAAATTATAAACTTTCGATTTTCTAGAGGTATTGTGACACAAAATAACGGTTTCTCTGTGTATCTTTCAGACTACGTGCCACAAAAATTTCCTCGATACAACAGAACAGCACCGAAAACCTATGTTCCGTGGGGGGTCAAAATGACTCATCTCGGTATATGTAGGTATACTGCATACAATTTTATAACAAAATGATAACAAAAAAGAAAACTGTTTTACAGAATTAATTAATTGTATATCTTAGAAAAAGTCGTACCAAAATTTTCAGAAACAAAATGTACCTGAAATGAGTTATAATTATAAAAAATGTCAAACAAGTCATTTTGACCCCCTTGGTAGTTCTAGTGTTAATCTCTAGTCTCTCATTGTTCCCATTACGATCTTTCTCACGTACATAATATTTACCGATTTTATAGCTTCCGGTGGAAAATCGAACAAAGCATTACCATTTCCTGAGCGAACACATAAAAATTTAAAAAATCGCCCATTATAACGAAGTGCAGATTTTTCCAGAAGTAGGTTCCAACGCTCTGTTGTCGTTATTAGCATCGGAATCATGGGAATATAATCCAGGCTGCGTTTTCGCCGTGTGAAAACGCGATGCGTTACAATTCAGCATATTAATTTTCCGGGTCGATTTCCGTATTATGCAATGATACAGACAGCCCGGGGATCGCATAATACGAAATATAAGAAAATAATGATCGTCGCGAACTTACTCACGACCGTGTCGTAATGGCGGTGTAATTATGCCACTCGCCCAAGTCATCGAAGTCCCGCTGATGCAACTTCGGTTTCGTCTGGCTCGGATATTATTCCGTTCCCGATGCTAATGACTCCGAGAGACTGCGGTGTACACGATGCGTTTTGTAAAAATTACGATAAATTTATTTAACAATTTCTAATGCGAGACACTAATCGTTCGTTTGATCATTCTCGATTTCGTACATTTCTAACACGTTACCGCGATTATTGATAAAATTAGGCAGAGAACGTGTCAGGCTCGAGTGACGCGCGATTAGGTGTGGTGGCTTACGGTGATTAATTGTATATCGACGGCTCGTCGTCCAATCGAAAAAGCGGTTTGCGTGTCGTCATGATCCACGACATATCGAAAAGCTGCGGGGGGATCGCGTCCTGTCCTACTCTTCGGCTTCGCGTTTGCGTCGACGATGGCTCGCTCTCGGATATGCTGCTAATTTCGCTCCTAATTTCGATGAAGAAAAATCGATTACAATTTGTACAGAAATTTTTCCAATAATCATTTCAACAAATCCGAACGTGAAACAGTTCGGTCCGAAGCAGTTCGTCGATTCGTGAACAAAGATTTATACCTTTATAACCATCGATCGTCTGTAAATCCCGCGCGTGTCTATTTTTCCAACGAATTGCTCAGAATCCGAGCACAATGGTTCGCTATCGTCCAACGAGAAAGTGTGGGCATTTCCACGGAGGAGGCGATCGCCGTCCGAGATAACGAATCAACGGGCCGATGATGAAGAAGAAGACGTTGTCGGCGGGATGCACGCGCGCCACACACATCGCGGAGAAAAGGCTCGCAGGACGAGAACTTTTACTTTCCAAAGCGACGCGAGTATAGAACCGTGCGTGACCGCGGGTGTCGTAGACGGCACCGTGATGTTTACACTGAGGAAAACCGTGCACGGGCGAGCCGCGCGATCAAATGTGAAAAATCCCTTATGCCCGGACACGCCTAAGCCCCGTGCGCAACATCCTCACGAAATTGTATGATAATCCTGCTTGAAAATTCTAGGCGGGAGTCCTAATGGGGGGAATTAAGCCTTCTCACGCTCGCAGCGTGAGACACGACGACGACGCTGAAATATTTCAAATCATTTTCAGCGTATGCGTTACAGGTGTGTGCTAAGCTAAAAGCTACTTTGCTCGCAAATTAATGTTATTCGCCAGCATTCGGCGAAAAGACGACGACGACGTTGACGCGCTATTATTGTGCCGCGCGTGAGTCGCTTTACGCTACAAACATTTTTTTTATTTTCGCAGTTCTATCACACGGCCCGATGCACCTCGGAAGACTGGCATCGCGTGTTCCGTGGTACGTGGACGTGTCTGTTTGATTTATGATCGATTGTCAGCTGAGAATAATGGTAGAACGCCTCTACAATTATGCCACGTTTGCCTAAGTTTCGATTAACAGTTGATTAACTGCGGTTCGGATTAATGTTCGCCGCAAAGTGATTCATTTGCATAATTTATCAATCGAGTGTTTCACGCGGCGAGCGATCGATGCCCAGAGAAAAAATTGATTGTTCCAGCCAACCGTTAACGCCTCCACCGCGTCGTTTATTAATACGTGCGACATGCTGGCGGTTCTATTTATGCTGACAAAATTGTATCATATTATCGGAAGAAGAACGATCTAAGCCACGTGTACAACGTCTTTTCGAAGCCGTATTCCGGCTAGAGCTATGTTTGGTCAAGTACTATTACCCGAGTATTCAAGGTCAACGACAAGTTCCCTAGAAGGTAGCTCCGTTTCATCTTCATCAGAGAAATAGGCTGTCGCTGTTCGACGTTAACGTACATTCGCATGAATATTCATTTACCAGCCGGCGTACCGTTCTCCAGCGTCATGATTGATATCTCTCGTGTGACGGGCCAGCATGATGACTGTGGACAAACTCTTTCCCGAGTAATGAGTGCCAAAAAAACGTTGTTTGCCGGCCGCTGTCGTGATTAACCTATTAGTTGACTCGCCGTTAGTGCTACTTCGCCACAGCTGACAATTCATTTAATAATTTATCTCCTCGGTCTATTAGCAATTTTTCATTTAAAATATTCCTGGGTCCACCGTGATACGTGCTATCATGCTTCTAACGAGAGAACTGTTCGTGAAAAAAAGTAACAAAAATCGTAGAAAACAACGAGGATACCGTCAGAACGACTCGCATCACATAAATCAATCCTCCGTAGAAAGTTCGTCCGTCGAAACGTGGTTGCGATGGTATCAGCAAGTTCAGGAGCAAGAGCAGAGCGAGCGCGCGTCTTGATAATCTAATTTTCCATTAAAGCTCTCTCGGTATCGTGGTTCTTTTTCCCCCGTATGTCTGGGATCGTGACTGGTTCGGGTTCGGTTTCGACCTGGTTGCTGTTCGTAAAATTCTTCGCGCACTTAATTGCACAGCGGCGCTGTTCTTCGTATAATGGAAATTTTGCGAAGCTCGCCCCGCGCCGGCACGCCACGGTTGCCCGCAACGACCACTACAATATACCCCTTTTCGCCTATCCTCTATAACTGTACCAGAGAATCGACCGAACTCGCCGAATCCATATTCCGTGCCAGGATGCACCTGCCTACCTGACAAATCGTCAAAGTTATTCCGGCCCCCTCCTCCTCCGCCTCTCCTCGAGGCCTCGTGCTTTCATTAGAACCGTGGAATCTCGGTAACAGGAAGTAGGTGGACGGAAGGAGAGGAGCTCTCCGCGACCCCGGTCGCGTAACCGCAGGTTCGGGCTAACAAGAGAAATTTCTCCCCGTTGCTCGAATTTCTGTCCACATAACGAACGGAGAAAGTGCACATATATTTTTTTTTTCACCGACGTTGCCCGACATCGTTCCATCAATGGGCCTTTCGTTGTGCAAGATCTGACGAGACTTCTGCTACCGGAGAACATGAAGACAGATCCGGACATTTTTTCGGATTTTTTGTAAAAAAGATGCCTACAAACAAATTGGACGATTAAAATAGGAAAGGGATCCGAACAAATCTGAAGAGTAGAATGGTAAAAACAATCGCGATTGAAGATCCGCCGGATCCCCATATACGGAGTCGTCTTTCGTGTCAGATACAATGGGCATTCCTTCCTTCCTTTCTCTCTCTCTTCCTCGGTATATAGACAAAGAACGCTATAAATAACAGATGAAATTTATATTTCAATGTGCATTACCTCACCTCCACTTTCTCAAATGAGGTGATCGATAGATACAAACGTGCCCGCATACACGCGTGTTCCTACGAAACGAATGAGTCACGATCAGACGTAACCACTGCTCGGTAGAACGCAGGCCTGTAATCAAATAGGATCTCCGTACGATCCAGTGAGCAAGACGCACACTCGTGAAAGTCGCCGGCACCTCGCGTTACCAGCAGAACTTGTTCAGTTACACTCGACCCCCTGGAATATAATAAACCCAGACCTAACACGCCGATGGAAGTTGCTGATCGGTCGCGCAGACCGTTGGCGAGTCGCGGCCGCGCGTTGCAACACACGCGAAAACGCGGATTTATCGGAAACCGCGGACGAGCGCGTCGATCACGCTCGATATACGATAATAATGCACGGGCTGTGGCCCCGGATACGGGGGTCGAATGTGACCAGAATGATCAGATCGATCTTTCCTTTCAAAAAGTCTTTCGACACGGTTGTGTCTAAGGCAGGGCCCGCTGGGTAGCCTTACCGATGAGTCCTCCAGCGGGTCTAGGACGAAACACCACCTCCTGTTCCTTCACAATTTTTAGCAAACGTGGCCAAATAAACGTTGTACAGATTCACATCCGAATCGTAACGTTTTAAAGAACATAACATAGCTAATTGTTTCAACTGATCGAACCTTGCGCCGATAATTCTTCACATATATAATATAAAATTTCGATCGATAAAATCCTTAATATTATTCATAAATGGCGAAAAAATTTAATGAGTTTGAGAAATATTAGTTTCGACTCCATCCGCAAGAGGTACACATCGTCGAAACCTTTCTCGCTAGTTACTGAAATGTCATCGATCAGTATATTAATAACTTTCTTCAAAAACTCTTTCGACACGGTTGTGTCTAAGGCAGGGCCCGCTGGATAGCCTTAC
The DNA here is from genome assembly GCA_028454225.1 of Lasioglossum leucozonium. NCBI lineage: Eukaryota > Metazoa > Arthropoda > Insecta > Hymenoptera > Halictidae > Lasioglossum > Lasioglossum leucozonium. Next base: position 2,631,452 of record CM052214.1, read on the forward strand.
TGGTGAGTCCTCCAGCGGGTCTAGGACGAAACACCACCTCCTGTTCCTTCACAATTTTTAGCAAACGTGGCCAAATAGACGTTGTACAGATTCACATCCGAATCGTAACGTTTTAAAGAACATAACATAGCTAATTGTTTCAACTGATCGAACCTTGCGCCGATAATTCTTCACATATAAAAATTTCGATCGATAAAATCCTTAATATTATTCCTCGTACCGTTCGATAGGGACCCCGAAGGAAAAATTCTGGGGGAAGTTCCAAGACGGTACCACTACCACAAGGGAAGATGCATCATCTTCCAGAAAAAAAGTGTAATTGCATCGAAATCACGGCGTCCACCGTCTATAAAACCAGCGAGTTCAATTAGACACGATAATTTCGCAAATAATGCCTATCGATCAACGAGCCGCGCTAAATTTTCCGGGTAACAGTACAATTTATTTCGGAGCCGCCGTAATCGCTCGAATCGCGGAAAAAGTGGCTAACAGTAATAGCCATCGTCGGATGCAATTGCCTCTGGCAGCTGGCAAAATCATGGACCAGCCGGCTCGCATTAATCCGTGGTGAAAATAACGCGCGATGATCGACCATTCTAATTGCTCTCTTCGATGTATTCGGAGGAAACGGATCGTATAAAAAGCTCGAGCGCAAGAAAGAAAAATATATTACACGGAAACGTAGTGTCGGCGGTCTCGATGATTTTTCTAGCAACCGACCGAGAAAGTCCGAGAGACACACTGTTATTTCTTGCGAGCGTTGATTTCCTTCTTCCTGCGTCTTCTAAAGGGTTCGTCGTGCGGCTTTGCTATGCCATGTTAGACGAGCATGGAGTATTTACGTTGTTACGAGGCGCGGTTATCGCCGCTCCAGCTTCCTTATTGCACTCGGAAACGCGTTAATTACGGGCCCGGCCATTTTTACAACACACTTCGCGGTTCATTCGATCGGTTGCGAAAATCGGCTCGACGCGACGCGGCGATTTGTAACCGTTCTAACGCGAGAGGAACGGAGCGGTGTTGTACGGGTGTACGCGAGTTTTTCGAGCACGGTTAGGCTTCTTGGCAGCGGTGAAACGGTAGCCGAATTGATGCAACGTTTCGCTGGCGAAACGACCACAATCAATCATTTCACCTTGCCAAGGATACCTTCCTTTCTATTACGCGAGCGCGTGTTATTCTACCGAGGGCTTCGCGCGTTTTGTATTTTTGGTCGAGTGACCAGCAATTGTTCAACGCTGCCCATTCAGCGGTTCCATCAATTAAAATACAGGGTGGTCGAAATTTTTGTAAAATACAAATTAAAATGTTCCCGGTCACAGCTGTCCGTGCGAGACAACGCTCTCGTTTAATTAAATATCTTGTCCACCAGCAAATATTTCCACGGTAACCTAAAACTGTTCCCCTGTCATTCGAACCCGGTGTCATCCTATCTCCGGTGTCACCGGGTCTCTGATTCATGCACCGAAACAATTTTCTAGACCTTGCCCTCTACGTTATAGCGACCTCGCTTCTACACGGAAACCCTTTAAAAGCTTCGATAACTCGAAAGGGAGTAGTGTTCGACGTGTAAACACTAATTTGTCCTGATCAGTTAACATTCTGCACCGAGTGGATGCAACGCGACCATTACACCAGCGATTAAAAATCGAAAGCATGTACCCACGTCGAAGACAGTAACGATCTTCAGTACCATAAATCATTAAACTACAATTAAAATTGTGGAGATTATTTATACAACAACCAGCCGAATATTTGTAATGTCTAAATGTAAACCGAGCCTATCGGAAATACCATTGCTACGTGTTATTGGTAGACTTGTAGCTTGACCAGCTGTTTAAGTCTGTGGATACCGATAACGCTCATTATCAATGTCTACTCGAACTTCTGATAAAGGTGAACAACAAATATTTATCGATCCCTATCCCAGAGGACTTGACACAGTCACGTAGGCGCTAATGCGCGTTCATTATTTGCATTTTGATACGTTCAAATGTCCCGCATTGGAGTCGAGGTAGACCCCCGGCGCACAGTGGTTCAAGAGTCCGCTTTTTGTGACCAGAACTATTGTAGCGTTATTTCAAGGTTTAATGTAATATTATTTTATAGGTCGTTGGATTCGTCTTGATACTAGTTAGAATATTATGAAGTAAAAAATATATATTAATATTAAGGTGATTTTCATTTTTTATAAAAAAAATTTTTTTCTTTCATTTTTTATATTGAAATTTGTAGAAAGGTGAATACTGATCAACTTTCGTTCGAAACATTTTTTTGTCAGATCGTAGGAAATGTTTTAAAAATCATATTAACAGTACTATTATGCCGCAGGAATAATATGAGTAACAATAACAATACAAATAAAATAAAAACAAATATAATCAACGATATAAAAATAAATAAAATATAAATACGAAGACCGCAAGCGATCGCGTTCGGGCCGCTTGAAACTCCCGACAACTATTTATTAAAATCGATGTACAACTAAAACGAGCAGGATCGAGCAGTTGCAACTTTATACACTATATTCAGAAATGTTTAAAATTTCTTATGGAAAAGGTTTTATCCGTGCCGATTGCAGCATTTTTTTTTTAAATCTTCTCAAAATTGACATTGTTTAAACTTGGCACTATTTGTTCATGGATAAAAAAATACTTAAAATATACCTGCTGGCACGTGTGAAACTATCATTTAAACTTGTATTTTGATAGTCTATGATGACAATTTTAAACGTTTCATTTAATCTAAATTTTACGGAGGTTGTCTTTAGAACGTTATGTCTCGGCACAGAATAATCTAAAGTGAATAATAATTTGGATTTGGAAGCTTTGAAAGGTTCTTAGTCAGTTGCAAAAAAAATGTTTTCAATATCTCAATCTTGAAAAATTGATTTTTGGCCAGAAAAAGCGGGCTCTCGGACCACAGTCGCGCGTCATCCCGCAGTATCAAAGAGATCGTGACTATTTCCAAAATCTCGCAAGCCTAATCGACCCTGTCGGCCAACTTTCGCTCGGTTTCCGAAGAAGAAAGGTCGGCCGCGGCGCGTCACAGTCGAACAATCGCGTCGGAAGTTCAGTGGTCTGTGTCGCGCGCCATAATAAGGGTGAAGACGATCAGCCGTCCGAAACAGTTTCCGGCGTCGTCGTCACCGAGAGTGTCTTTCGACGTCGGACGAACGTTGTTACCCGCCGACCGCAATGTAACGATACCGTTAGCGATTTTTAGCGCGGTTAGCACGCGAGTAGGTTTATCGAACGAAGCGGCCGCACAATGCGCCCCGCAATCTTCGACTCTCGTTCGAGGCGCAGCTCTACGCAGTTGTACATTTGATATCTCCTGCGCGCGGAGAGTTGCGGGAACGAAGTGTGCTACGAGCGCGAAAGCCGGAGCCTCGACAACGTAAAATAGGTACGCGTGCAACGACTCACCGCAAGTATTAAGTTGAGTAATCAGTTTTGAGGACGCACGTGCAACGGAATTGGACGCTGAAACGCTGCTACCGACCGAGGCAGAGCTTGCCTACGAAACAATGTTTTAAACAAATACGAGCGAGAGCTACCACCGATCAAACTGTGAAAGACTTTTTCGACGGTAATTCGCGGCACATCGGCTGGATAACAGGATCCAGGATAATTAGGGAATTAGCTAATTGTTTTAAATGATCGAACCTTGCGCCGATAATTCTTCACATATATATAACATAAAATTTCGATCGATAAAAACCTAACATTATAATTAGGGAATCTCGAGTTTACCAACAGGTCGCGATTGTCGGCCGGATGGTCGATTAAATGGCGATTCGAGTGAAATTGTAGTATCCCAAGATTGCAGGACGCTTACCCTATCGTACTCGATCTAGTAAATCCGCTTTCACTGTTTACAGGGCCTTCGATATAAAACTGCTGACGATCTCCGCTCTGGATGTACACGAACGGGATGATCCGAGGATCCTCGTCGGTAAATCGTTCCGTCTGCGTTCTAGAAGGATCGATTATCGTGACCAATCTTAATGTCGCTTTCGAACAATTTATGGAGAAATTCTCGACTGTTGTACTCGAGAAGTATTAAAATAGATACTGAGCCTCCGTTGTTAGACACGTCGTATATCGACACGATTTTACCCTAACAGAGTGGACAAGGCTCCGGTGAATTCTAGAACGCTTCTCGTCACAATAGCGGTCCGGGTTAGAACGTTCATGAAGACTCCTTCGGTCGTCATCGTCTCGGACGTGTTCATCGAGTTCGAGACCGTTTCGGGCTCGGTTCCGGATACCGCTGAAGTTGTGACGTGAATAAGGCGATTCGTAGTCTGATCTTCACCTGCAAGGAAACCCGGCCTGTGTAATTCTGCACACGAGAATCGATGGACCGTCTTTTCCTATTCGTACGTCGCACAGTGGGTAAAATCGACGTTCTAGCTGTTCACGCCTATTTCACCATTATTTCAATACATAAAGACCACATTAAATAGGTCGTTGGATTCGTCTTGCCGTCAGCTATAACATTATTGAATAAAAATATATAGTTATAAATAAATAATGAAGGTGACCACAATTTTTTATTGAAAAAAATTTTTTGTATTGATATTTGTAAAAGACTGTGTATTGATTACTTTTCGTAGGAAACATTTTTTTGTCACATCACCGGAAATGTCTGAAAACTCGTGCGAATAATGAATAATATTTGAAAACTGGGTGTCCAGGCTTTCAAACAAGAGTGTGTTTGAAAGAATGAATGAATTTTTTGACATTTAATAAAGTAACAATAATAAGTATGGTTGAAAAACTGTAATTAACAGAAAATACAGAAAAATTAAGCTATAATAATATTAGGACGTAAAAATCTCTAAATTTCAGTTAATTAGTATTTCATAATTGGATACACACTACCTGTATTCAAATGTTCAAGAAAATACATTAATATTACAGGTAAAAAAGTGAACAGAAAATGAAAAAGTCAACAGAAAGTAAAGCATATGGCATCCGCCATATTAAATCCGCCATTTTGTTTTTGTACTTTTAACATCAAATTCATAATCAGTGACCCGAAAAATCACATAGTATCAATTTTGAACTAAATTGTAGTACTCCTTCCTATTTTGGCCACGATTTCGATCCCACTCACCACTGTGCGCGTGTCACGCGACGCTTTAAACTATCATAACTTCGGATAATGGATTATAACGGATCTAAATTTTGCACAATCTTTTAGAGGAGATCTTGCCGAAAATGTTCCACTTTGTCAGAACATGGACATCCCCGGACATAAAAATTTATCCCTTGTCAAAGGTGAAAAACTTCGACAATTTTCCTTAGTTGATTAAATATTTTTTTTTATAATAAATTATGAACAATGATGTTTAGTTCCTGGTGCGTTCTCAACATAGATATACATTCTTCATATAAAAAAAAATTGGTCACTTAATCTTCAGTAGGTTTACCAGGACATCGTTATGAAGACAAGGAATTTTTTCGGTGATAAATCGTATCTGAAAAAGTTTGATCTTTGAACGTTTATTGTAACGAGAGTTTTTAATAGCTTTAATTAATATTATCGTTTTCGAATGTAATAGACATTTAAGAAACATTGTGCATTCGTTAAAAATCGATACGAGGACTTTGAGTTTTTAGCCCGTGAACAGCTAGAACGTCGATTTTACCCACTGTGCGTCGTCGGGAAAATAAACTACAAAAAGAAAAGTCTCAAACTCGGGGCGGGGCTGCTCGAACTAAACAATGTAGCGAATTGCGAGTTGAACCGAGTCACTCAACAGGCCCGCATAAAACGATCGTTACCGTCGGAGGCACCCTCATAATCAACAATTCACAGTGAGCGAGTATATTACCGTCTGCGTTCGAGACTGCGGAAGGTTCTTCGGACTCAAATACCGTGAAATCAATGGACGGGTTACAACCGGCATCGTACCACTGCTGCTCGGCCGTATGGTTTTCTATCCTTTCGCCGGAATCGTCATCTTCCGATAGGTTTTGCGCGCTGACCGTTGCCGCTGACGAATAACATGCTGTCAACGACTGCGTCGCGATCGAAACGTAAACACTACAGGGGCGGGCGGGTACCCGAGAGCCTCTGGTCGGGACCGAAAATGGTAATTGTGCATATTAGGGCCCCCCCCCCCATCGATTTCAATGATTTTTTAATATGTTGTCAGAGTGAAGATTCTGAACAACTTTTTCCTTACATGTAATCGTCGCTCAGCCTTAGTTTTTGAGATATTTGCGAAAAATTGCAGTTACTACTACATTGAATTTTACCTATACGTGCACGTCCGTGCTGTCCGTATGCGTCAGCATGATGCGACCGCTCGTCAACTGTTTCACTACGATTATCGAACAATCTATATACCGCGTGAACTTTTTAAAATATATGATGATGAAGAATTAGGGATAAACTTCCGAAAAGCCCATATCTCCGATTTTTATATACTCTGGATTCTGACGTAAGAATTAGTACATATTACGACGACGGCTAACGACTGTGGATAACCCGAAAAGTTTATTTTAAGAACCAGCGGAAATGACATTAGTTTGAGTTAGGTTTGGCTTAATAATTCCCCACGGTTTATTATTAAACTAACTCCACTTCCAGATTAACAACAACTTCAGTTATCTAGCCAAACCTAACTCAAACAAATGTCATTGTCGCACGCTCTTAAAATAAATTTTTCGGGTTATCCACAGTCGTTAGCCGTCGTCGTAATATGTACTAATTCTTACGTAAGAATCCAGAGTATAAAAAAATCGGAGATATGGGCTTTTCGGAAGTTTATCCCTAATTCTTCATCATCATATATTTTAAAAAGTTTACGCGGTATATAGATCGTTCAAAATTCAATGAAGTAGTTTATCCCAAATTCAACATCATCATATATTTTAAAAAGTTTACGCGGTATATAGATTGTTCAAAATTCAATGTAGTAGTTTATCCCTAATTCAACATCATCATATATTTTAAAAAGTTTACGCGGTATATAGATTGTTCAAATTTCAATGTAGTAGTATCCCTAATTCTTCATCATCATATATTTTAAAAAGTTTACGCGGTATATAGATTGTTCAAAATTCAATGTAGTAGTAACTGCAGTTTTTCGCAAATATCTCAAAAACTAAGGCTGAGCGACGATTACGTGTAAGGAAAAAGTTGTTCAGAATCTTCACCCTGACAACATATTAAAAAATCATCGAAATCGGTGGGGGGGGGGGGGCCTAATATGCACAATTACCCCGAAAATTTCCGGAAACCCGCCCGCCCCTAATAAACACCGGAAGCTGTTTGCAACTTCGAAGGGTGTTTGCGAGGACGTATAGCGAAAGGATTTACCGCTGACTGCATTCGATATGGAATGATTAATCAAGCTGTTTACGGCCTCGATGACCTCCGAGGGACATCCGGCCGAGTCTTTAGAGGATCGAACGTCCGACTTCGATCGCATCAATCGCTTCAGGAACGAGATACCCAGGATTCTTGATCTGATCTGATCGTTACAAACATTTTTCTATCTAATGGCGTACCGACTATAAAAATTCTTGCTCGTTCAAAACAAGAGGAAGGTTACGGTCTAACCTTCTTGGTTATGCTACTCGCGGCGGATAGTTTCAGGCTGTCAGCGTCCCTATCTAGGGAAGCGCTCGAGTTTAATGCCTCCTCGGTGTTGGTCGTGGGTATGTCGTAGTTGGACACGTTACTCCTCGACGAGGATCCATCGTTACTCATCTCCGCTGTGTTCGAGTATCCGCGAATAACAATATACACCTCGAATATGCGGAAGCCCTCCGTGGTTACTTGTCAATTTTCACATTCCTCGAATCGACATCCGTCGCTTATCCATTGTTTCCCCTCGTCGAACTCGATTACACGCTATCGCGATTCCGACCGTCGTCGTTCTCCTCTTGTACGCGTAACAACGTGACCTAACCTCTGCAATACTCGAAAAGTAAACATTACATTTAATCGTAACGAATATTCGCACAGCGTTCGACGATTCTGACGAACATTTGCAATTGCACGGCGACAAGTTCAAAAATTCACCGTAACCGGTGAACAACCGTGACAATGATATCAATTTGTATACAGGGTGAGTCAACAAACGTTAGCACCAGGGATGCGAATCCTAACCCGAACCCGGTTCGGGTTTCGTAACCCGAGTAACCCGTCTAACCGGGTTACAGAAGAATTCTGTAAGGTTAGCCCGGTTAGGGTTAACCCGGTTACACAAGATTACAGTAGGATCATGAATACCATAGTTGCAACTTTTTAATGTAAATTTTCGATGAAAATTGGAAAAAAAATTAAAGAACTATATCTCGCATAACTCTCATAAAAATCGGCTTGTACCGACTGAATATGTTCCCTTGTCAGTATGTTTTATTAGGTTTGAAGCGCTTTATTATTTTATCGCCTGCTACGGTCGCCATCCAAAATTCAAGGACTGTCCGCTCGACAGTATGTGTTGAGAAAACTTTATTTGCTTAAACAAGAAATACTTTATTTATTTAAAGCAAACAAAAATTACAATAGTGGATTTTAGATGGTGATCCCAATGTGAAAGAATAAAAAGAACAAACTGTATTAAAAATAGAAAGAAAGATAATGCTGTAGTCACTGTAGTGAAAAAACGCTGTGGTGTTGACCGTACTGAAAATTGGATGACGACTGAGCTGGTACGTCCGTGGAAAACCTCCGGTCCCTTCCCTTAAGTGGGGGTGTCGTAAAAATGCTTGGGCCAGGCAAAGAAAACTCTGCGACTCCGGCCGGAGACGCACCATAGCCTATTTCTATATATTATCGTTGGATTCCAACAGTATGATGTTTCGAAACAAGAAATAATGCCGAAATGGGAAAGTCCGAAATAGTTAACCCTCGGAAGGGTAAGGTAAAGTATGCTGCCTCTGTCGAAACCTAAATAAATGCCGGTATTTTTCGGTTTTTGCAAAACAAGAAATTGCAATACAAGAGGGATCTCTTTTTATCCATAATAATTCGTATATCTCTGAATTCTGAAGTGAACTGCTAGAAGTATCTATCTTATCTCACTGGTAACCCATTCGGGAGCGGGCTAACCCGCTGTCTCTAGACTCTGAAACCCGCTCCGTGCGGGTTAACCCGCTTCCAAAAGGGGTTAACCGGCTCTCTCTAGGCTCTAAAACCCGCTCTCTCCGGGTTAGTACGGGTTACAGAAACCTCGCTCGGTTAACCGGGTTTGGGTTAGGGTTAGTCCGCGGTACGCATCCCTGGTTAGCACCTCAAATATCTTTGTTGTTTCTAAAGATACGTAAAATATGGTAAGGACAAAGTTAAACGGTACAATGGGGCTGACACGATGCAAAAGAAAATTTTGTTTTTATGTCATTTTTTTTGGAGATATCAAGGTCACCTTGACTTTTTTAAATGGAACCACCCTTTTTTAAACACCTACAATGATAGTCCCTTTCATTACGAATTCAGTGACTATAATTGGTCCAAGGTCATTCAAGGTCAAGGACAGAAAAAGCGTATAAAACTAAAATATGGAAGCAGAATACGTTTATCACGGTTGAGACTTGTAGGAAATAGTAAACACACTATGGTCGTAGTTAAAGTAAACATACTAAGGTCCTTCAATGTTATTCAGCATTCTTTATCAGTATGTTTCCAAACGCGATTCCGCTATGTTATATTCGATGACTGAAAAGTGTGATATGATCACGATTTACTGTGAATGTAGAAAAAATGCAGTGCAGGCCCGACTACTTTATGAAGAAAGGTACCCCGAGCGAAACACTCCTTCTAGACATACTTTCACTAATACGTACAGGTTGTTTCGAAGTACTGGAAGTGTACATGCAAGACTGTACAAACGGAAGAATCCCACGACTAATGAAGACAATGAAATTAATATTTTAGCAGCTATAGCTGTCAATCCTCGCGTGAATATGAGAAAAATTGCCCGGGAAGCAGGCATAAGTCAAAGTAGCGTAATACGAATTCTGGCCCGACATAAATTTCATCCGTTCCACACATCGCTCCATCAAGAATTGCACGGGAATGATTTTCAAAATAGAATTAACTTTTGTCAATGGGGATTGCTTCAAAATCATTCATTTTTTTCTAATGTCTTGTTTACGGACGAAGCAACATTTACTAATCATGGCTCGATTAATCTACGGAACGCCCATTATTGGTCTGTGGATAATCCGCACTGGCTGCGAGAAATTGATCATCAAAGACAATGGAGCGTAAACGTGAGGTGTGGTATTTTGAACGACAAAGTAATTGGACCATATTTCGTTAACGGAATGATGACGGGACAGAAATACGCTCAATTTTTGCAAGATCTGCCAATTTTGTTAGAAGATGTCCCTTTACAAAATCGCTACGATACGTGGTACCAACATGACGGTTGTCCTGCTCATTATGCACGAGTAGCAAGAGAAACGTTGGATTCTCGATATCCAAACCGATGGATTGGACGAGGCGGAACAGTTTCATGGCCAGCACGTTCGCCTGATTTAAATCCACTGGATTTCTTTTTATGGGGTCTGCTAAAAGAGACCGTGTACACGGATGCTCCAACAACAGTTGAAGATATGCGTCAGCGTATCATCACAGCATGTACGAATATCACGTGGGATACACTTATCAGAGTTCAACATTCCTTCGGAGCTCGTTTACAACAATTTATAAAATACAGGTATTCTGCTTCCATATTTTAGTTTTATACGTTTTTTCTGTCCTTGACCTTGAATGACCTTTGACTAATTATAGTCACTGAATTCCTAATGAAAGGGACTATCATTGTAGGTGTTTAAAAAAGGGTGGTTCCATTTAAAAAAGTCGAGGTGACCTTGATATCTCCAAAAAAAATGACATAAAAACAAAATTTTTTTTGCATCGTGTCAGCCCCATTGTACCATTTAACTTTGTCCTTACCATATTTTACGTATCTTTAGAAACAACAAAGATATTTGAGGTGCTAACGTTCGGTGACTCACCCTGTATATTGATGTCCGACTTTGAAAAATTGAAAAAAAAAGGTGATCTACTCAAAGTTACCAAATCGTGTTGGTAAACTCGCGTTGGTAGACACGTTTGTGCGCGTGCGAGGAAGAAGAGAAAAACAAAAGCATTGTTACCGGAAGAAACTGACAATTCGGAGTGCTGGTTAAGGAAGATGGTGGAGAGAACGATTGCCGGGCGTGATCGCGCACGACAGCGGATCCGCCGGGTAATTATCGCGTAAGAATCGGCTTACCTGATAGGTGTACGGTGCACAGGAAACTAGAAATTCTCTGCTCATAATATAGAGAGAACTTGGTCGCGGTGGTAAAATCCAGCTGACGGATCTTGGGCAAGTGTCAAAATGCCGGTGGCGCCATCTTGAACTCGGCTGGAGTCGAGGTCGTCAAGCTGTCACGAGGAAAAGTTTCCCGATTCGCTCGGGAGTTGCTCGATTCGGTTTATCCGTCGATTCTCCGACACGGTGATCGCCGCGTATTCTCACTCTCGATGCATCGATAATGTGCGCTCCGTTCGAGCCTCGAAACGTCACGAGGATCGCGAACACATCCGCTGTCAGAGCACGGTACGAGTCACCATCGCACAACACACTTTTCACGCTGCTATCGGGAAGGAACGATCCATCGGGTTAAATCACAAATGCTGTTGGCTGGACGGTATATCGTTGCGAGTGCGCCGGCGATCGATTATCGAACACTCGAGCACTGGTCGGATGCTTGCACGGTGCGTTCACGCATGGAATATAATACGGGTTACGGGCATTATACCACCTTGCTACGCCATTTTCAGTGGGCAGTTTTCAATCGAACCGCTGCGATACGAACGAACCACCACTCGCGACCACTGGCAAGTGCCGACTGCCGCCAATCACGATCACCAAGCTGGTAATAATCATGGCCACCTAGTGTTTGGCGCCACCAGCGCCTCCGTTCGAATCGCTTCGATCCCTGCGCGCGCGCGCCACCGTCGTCGGCGCTGCGGTCGGTAACGTCGGCCTTTACTTCGCCGCGCAAATTTTTTATTTTTATCGCTCTCCCCTCTGTTGCGTAGAATTTTGGAAAAAATTATTTTCAATCGAGATTCTACTCCACGAAAATTCTTTTGCGTCAACCGTGAAAACTGCGCGAACATTGCTGGCGTAAAATAATTTTGTAAATCCACCGGTGCAACATTTTATACGGTAAACATGAATGTTTAAACAATGTTTCGAGAAATCACGAGTGTAAATCTACGATTGCACGTGCACGTGATATAATCACCGACGAGTTACCGACCGGTCTCGAACCCACTTGTCTATGTCGCTGAATAACACAGGGGCTGGCAGTCTTCAATAGTATCTCGTCGGTGATATAATCGTCTTTCGGAAACCGTAGAAAAGAATTTTGTTTTTAATCGGCATACATTCGTACAGCTTTCGGATTTATGTTCAATTCAAACAGATAAGAATGGCCTACCGATGTGGAAACGCAAAATTGCGGTGTTCGACAGTGTTCTTTTCCATAAACCACAAACGAGATATAGAACTAGACTAATCACCGAATGTACTTTTTTGTTGCGCGAGGATTTGGGGCCCAATTACGTACCGTTCTCATGTCGGGCACGACATTGCCGATGATTTAGGGTACACCACATAGCGATTGGTCTATTTTTATATAGTTTGTGCATCATCTCAAGTAAAATAACACGCTGACTATAAAGAGTTAGTTAATGAAACCCTTTGTCTCTATTCCCTTGACAAAATTATAGGTATTATTTAATCCAATCAAAAATTGGAGTTGTTTTCTTTATCATGGAATTTGCTATTTTTAATAAATATTTCCTAAGACGATCAAGTGAAACATTTTCAAGATATACTCAACTACGTTCTTTGTGATAATTACTGTAGCAACATGCAACGAAATACGTGTCGAACAACTTCGATCAGCTAAAAATAAACCTAATGAAAAAGATTCTGGACAACCTTGAGGATGTAAAGAGTTACGTAATCTGCATATTTCTTTCCAATTTCACGTTGTAAATATGTAAATATAGTTTCTAGCACGAATTACTTAGATCGGTGTACGTATTTACGTGAAAGAATGCGACATAAATGTATACCCGTCTCTTTTCGCCAATAAAACATATACAACTTGAGTGTTACATATTTCTCACCATTAGAAACGATTAAGATAAAATCCTTCAAATATTTCACATAGTACGTGGCTCTTCGTTGAATTATATCTCTATAGAGATACATCTATATCTCTAATATTATCAGGAAAGAATTTATTTCCAAGAGCCAGACGATTTCGTTCCACTATCAGTTTTCTGACAACATCTTTTACATTTGGTACACCCCATGCTTGCCAACCCGCGCGGCGGATACTTCGAGGACGGGTGCTTCTTCTTTTTCTGCGACTCGATCACTATGTTTTTAGGTATCAAGATATCGTCCCACGGAATTTCAACGTCATCGTCGGCGCAAGCTTCTTCCGACGACGGTTGTATGTCGATCGGTTTCTCGAGCACGAGATCGTTCCACGGGATCTCCAACGTGGAATCGCAATTCTCGGGATCGGCGAGAGTCGACTGTACGGTTTCCATAATTACCAAATCCTTCCACGGCAGAGCCATGGTGCCCATAGACTCCTCTTTCGTGGGCTCCGCTGCAGCGTCGTCCTCGCCACCAATTTCACCGTTGCCATTTAACGGAGTTACCGAAACGTCTGGACGAATTTTCATGCCGGCTGCCGGTAACGCGATATCTCGCCATGGTAATTCGATTTTCGAATCGCACAATAGGGACACGTCCGAAAATTCCTTTCGCAGCTCCCTCATGTACGGCTCGTGGTACATTTCTTCCTCCGGATTGTACACCAGTGTCTGCCTCTTCCGTTTGCACTGTTCCTTCTTCTTTTGTTGCTGTTTCTGAAATTTCTGCCGAATACAGTAACATCCTTTCACCTTTCTTTTCTCCTCGGTCATGGCGGTCAGTTATTGTAATATACGGGTTTGTAGGATAAATACACGTTACTGCGATACTTGGTAATTTTCTGACGTTAACTAACCTTGCGCTGCAATTGGTTAGTTTACATTGTCTGTTTTGTTTTGACACACATGTACCGTATGCATGCACACACCTATATATCTGTCTATAAAGTGCATCCTGGAACCGCCATTTTTCAGGTATCTTCGATAATCGGAAAGAAAAATGTTTTCGATCAAAATTAGTCGGTTAAATTTAATTCCTGAGAGAAATTATTCCAATAAAATGTCTGTTTTTATATTCTTTCATAACGAAACTGTATACAATTTGCAGTTGTAACTTACGGCAGGACGAATTTAACTATACGACGACCTTCGGGTGACCTTGAATTAAAAAATTCGATCAACGGAAACGCGAATACAAGAAATTCTTTTATTCCAGTGAATAAGACCGTGACTATCGAACTAATAAGTAGTAAATTCAATAGTAACAATTTCGTTTGTCATGATACGCCGAAAGGAATTGTTTCTCTTTTCAACGTCTATGCATTTCGAATACATATATGATTTCGTGACATAAAATTATTATTATTGTGTTCGGGCAACATTGAAGAACACAAGCTTCATTCATTCGAATTTCCATTGAACGAATACGAGTACAATTCGATGATCCCGAAAATGTTTGAAATTCATTCAGTCATCGTTGAACCAACAAACGCGTAGGTTCACACATATATGTAAGTACGTGGTACAATCAAATACAAATATACAATCTGTTTCAATCACGCAATTGACGAATCGCTTTTATACTTTCAATCGCGACATCTATCGACGAGCCGCGGTATAATGTCAAAAATTCACTAGTTGCCAATAAAAGGAAATCCGTAGTGACTCTGTCTTGATTTCACGGTATAAGATCGAAAGAAATGCGCGAGTGCGGTCCGTTCGTCTGGTGCGTTCACATTATAAAATTCAGCGTGTAAAATAACCGTGACCGTGGTCGTAAGTAACCGGCTTGACTGTCCGAGGCAACACCGAAAGAATCCTTTATGGTAGTTGGTTTGACGAGCGCGGTAGGACTACGTTTAGAAGGCAGCCATCTTGCAATCCCTAATCAAAGATCTTCGGCTAGCGGCTATCGCTGTCTGGTTTTCAGCCAGTTAATATCAACACACAGTTCATCAAATGGCTTTAAAACGAATTAACAAGGTACGTGGATGGTCGGCGGTGGTCGTTTTGTACAAAGACAGTTAGGTGTCGATGTGATCTGTGCCGAATGCGGTTGAACGCCCTTAACGATTTTGCAGTGAAGCAATGTGAGCCAGCATTGAAAATCATGTTGGCTTTTCACGATTTTTTTCCCATTCACCGAGTGTGCTTTGATTTACCTCGCGTACGCTATTATCTCGAGACGGTGCATTGCGCACGCAGCACAGTGCCACTTTGTGCCAGTGGATGTATCTAAGGTGACAGTGAAATTCTAAAAAAAATTTTAAGTGGCTAACCGATAAATTACCGGAAGTAACGTAAAATCGTGCGTTACATACAATCTTTATATACTGCATAACTACATATATGTATATGTATGTGCACATATATATGTATACATCGAGCTATAGATGACTTAGAAATTACGAAAATTTCATTAGTGCATTCATAGTCCATTTATGGAAAGAGTTGGAACTCCCCCCATTTTCTAAATGATCACTGGTATCTGCCCCAATGTGTAACGTGATTATCACCATGTGACTCTAAAACACGTTCACACGAGAAAACCAGTCATTTGGGATCAATACATATTTGTATTTAATGTATGCTGGGGATCCAGCTTCGTCTCATTATTTGTCGGTTTACGCTGCCATTCGTAGAGGAAAGACAAAAGAATACGTTCCATCGAATGTACTACCTTTCGAATTGGCGCATTGTACAATAAAAACTGCTACATTCCTACTCTATTATAACGAAGCGTACAATGATACGAATAGTTTTGTATGTACTCGTGTATGATCTCAATGTATACGCTCAATTTCATTTACTTGAACCAGTTCTTATCATTGTTATCGCCGTTAACACATTGATGTCACCCGTATATGGGTAACAAAATTATTTGTACAGACTCAAAAATCCATTTTTACAGTGCTTATTTCTGCACTGAATGTATTAACGATGCTCTTTACGGTATAAGATTGGCTATTTTTTTACCATACATTTCCGAAGAGATAAGAGTTCTTTATTGCAATGCTTTCTTAATGCTGTTCTACCCTAAGTAATAATAAATTATATGTCTTATGTATGGATGAATCAGTTTGAGCTATGTTTTCATGTTGTATACTATAGAGAGCACTGTAGAACTGCGTTTGATACCTCTACTGTTACATGATAATTTTTTTTTTTACTTATATATTTTTTATGTATAGCTTTATTTACTACCTCTGTTATAAATGCTTTACACATCAGCTAAATCTATATGCTTGCAGAAATCATGCTAATCTATGATGCAATACATGAAATAGGTGTTTAGTTATTCCAGTGAATTCTTACTCAAATGAAGACTCTTACTATAAATTAAAAGTATAGAGCAATCCTGATGACTCATATTCAAATTTTGGTAATAATTAAAACAGTGCATTTGTTGAGATTTCATTCAGCTGGTATTGTTAGTATGATCATGAATAAATGAGCTGATTTCATAATTTGCCTCAGAAGTGACTTAAAGATTTTGGTAATCATGAAAGAAAAAATTAATATAAATTCTCGAAAATTTAAATCCAAAGCAATTATGTGGTATTAAAGACTTAAACTATTAACCTTTTGCACTCTGAGTTATTTTCATTCCAAAATCAAACATTTCTACCAACCTAGAATATTTCTAATCCACATGTTTTTTTTTTTCGTTTAGAAGAGGAAAATCTTGGTATAGCCCTGAAATGTTTAGTAATTTATGAAATGCAAACTATAATGTTGACAATATTAAATTTAAATTGTGCAATTTTTTTATTCACATTTTTAAAACGAATTTGTTTTCTTCTATAGGAGCTGCAGGATCTTGGGAGGGATCCTCCCGCCCAATGCTCCGCTGGTCCTGTAGGCGATGATTGTAAGTTTCCTCATTGTATTTATCATGCTTATTTGTGGTGATTAAAGACTGCAAAATTATGGTTTCATATTGATGTTCGATCCTATCACAGTTTATTTATAAATCTATGTTTCATTGAACTAAATATAGTCATGTTATAATCCTCTATAATGATTTTCTTAAATCTTCTTTTCCATAATCAGAATTATTATTTTTATTTAGTAGTAACTCACTGTTATGTTTTATGCTTATAAGATCACATAATGAAATATTACTTCTTTATTTAATTATATAATTGCTTTCAGTATTCCACTGGCAGGCAACTATTATGGGACCAGTGAGTATATAATTTTTAATCTTTGGTTCTCGTGAATTAATTAACTTGGTATTTACAAATTGGAAAATATAAGCTTCTTAAAAGATTCATAGTAATATAAGTATAAATATAATTTGTGAGTATTATTTGCAAGTATTTTCACCTTTGCTCTGATCATTGAAGGTAATTTCCAAATAATGAACTTCATGTTGTACTAACTATAATATTATAATTTCGAAAATATGTGATGACGCATGTAGCATTTAATGCAATAATTACCGAGATTTTACAAATAAGTTTACCTCTATTAGCGTGTATAATGCTGTTATATTTCGCATATTTCATTATGTGGACACTTGCGTCTGCAGTTGCATTATCTAATTATCTCTATCAATTACTTTTATCAGTATTATGAAGCAGTTTTTCAGCAAATCATAATAACTTGTAAAGTACAATGCGCGTAGCATTGTTGTCTTGTTTTAATAGTAAATCTAATGCGAAATATGACCTTTCTGTGAAAATTAGTCAAGAAAATACATTATTCTCGATATGATAGAAATAAAATTGAATTAAGAATTCAGAAGCATATATTATTTTCAGCCTGACAGTCCATATCAAGGAGGAGTATTTTTCCTTACAATTCACTTCCCCACAGATTACCCATTCAAACCACCTAAGGTATGTAAAATGCTATTAGAAAAATATACCACTACGACAGTGTATACATAGCATATTAATTCGATGATGCATGTTTATACAGGTTGCTTTTACAACTAGAATTTATCATCCAAATATTAACAGTAATGGAAGTATTTGTTTGGATATTTTAAGATCGCAATGGTCCCCAGCACTCACCATATCAAAGGGTATATAAATTTACGAATATAATATCATTGAAGTTAAAAAAAAAAAGAGAGAGAAAAGATGATTGAAGAATTTTAATAACAGAACAATATCTATGGGGTGGTTGTTTTATACAAGCCAATTTGTTCCTTTTTCAGTCTTATTATCAATATGCTCTTTGCTCTGCGATCCAAATCCAGATGACCCTCTGGTACCAGAGATAGCAAGGTTATACAAAACCGACAGGGAGAAGTACAATGAATTGGCACGTGAATGGACGCGCAAGTATGCCATGTGATGCGCCAACCTCCGTTGACTTCAACATCTAAAAACCACCAACAAGCAGCCCCAGCCTATTGCCACTTATGCATCAGCACCGATTGAAATTAGTTATGGCTCGTCTACTTTTAAACTTAAGCCAGTACTTGGGGTCGAAGTGTGCTCAGACAAACGTGGTCGATCTGAAATTTCCTTCGTCCTGAGAGGCCTGCGAATATTGAGACGTTGCCACCAATGGCAATTGAGGCAATTTAAAAAGGTGGTCACATTAACATTATATATATATAAATCAGGAAAAAACAGAAAAAAGAAATATGTCCGCTTTGATTTTCATAAATAAAAAAAAAGAACAACAAAATGGAAGTAAAATATAGGAGAGTGAAAGTAGGATTTGTATTTGAATTTAATAGTTTAATTTCTAATTATATATGCTTATGAAATACCGTAATATTATGTACCTACTTTCTCAGTGGAAAACGAAAAAAAAATACCTTTGAACTGACAGCACACCAATTGTTAGTTTTAACGCAAGTGAGCAATGTTTGCCCGTCCCTTGGAACGATGCAGTCACTTTTTTGTAAGACTGGGCTATATATAAATACTACTGAAACTATACCTGTATGTTTTGTTCAATTATTAAAATTCCTTACCTATCTAACAAATTCTACGAGTAACTCGAAATTTTGTGGTTTGGTTCCTGTGTGTGTAGTAGTAGTTTAATTATGCATATCGTTCATCGATAAATCGGACTACGAGAGAGGGAGAGAAAGAAAGCTGAAAAACAAAATTCATTAATTTTTAGCGATTTCGTACGCGATGAAAGCATCTTGGGCATGTACTATACTAATTAACAAAGATATACCATTATCTTTTACCGCCCGAGAAACTCACGAGCCTCTCGGGCTTACGATTAGCTATTACGATGAAATGTAGTCGTCGACGTCACTGTTTATCGATAAATGATGAGAGCGAATTACAATTTTGTTTGAATTCTCGCGTAAAACGCGTTAGAAAGAAAAAAAGAAGACAAATTGTTTCAACGAGCCGTAGGGCTTGGAAAATCGGACGGATTTATAAAAATCCGTCCGACTTCACTTTATAATTAATGCGTCATTTATATTATCAGCAAAGTCATGCGTCGTACCTTGCGAATTCACGATTCGCCTGTCGCTATATTTTATTTGAATCAATGCGTTTACTATTGTTTTGCGTGTAAATTTTTTTCTTTAAGCGATAACTTTTTATTATTATTATTATTATTATTATTATTACTACTACTACGATTATGATTATTATTAATATTATTATTACGATTATTATTTAGAATTTGTCTTAAGTTTCCTTGTCAACCACAATATAAAAACAACTATACGTACCTACGCTATTACGATTTTTGCAAAGACCTCTACCACCGCGAGCAAAAAGGACTAACCGTGTTTTACATTAGGTATAATACTTTTAGTCTCTCCGAATATACCAAGATACGTTTTCTCAACGCTATATATTTTTCATATATATTGTGGCTGTAAAGGATAATCGCAGTGAGATTTCAGGACTATTCTGCCTAAATCTACCTAAATACATTCTATGATTAACAAAGATGAGAGTGCGAGAGCGAAAGAGAGAAAGTACGTTGTCAACGTAGCAATGTATCCGTTCGTCTGTTAGTACGTTTTAAAAGTAATTATTTAAATAAACATGATGATGCACCGTCGTCTCGGTGCTAGCGATGTTTTTCGGCTTCTAAATCTAGATAATGAAATAAACTAATTGAGATAACGACACGCGGTCACTTAATTAGACAGTAAGCAAACGAATGAAAAAAAAAACAAAAAAAAAAACGAAAAAATGGAGAAAGATAAAGAAGAAAGAACACAACAGGAGTTTTGTCTTTTGCGAGCGCATTTGAACGCGAGGCGTGCATTAAACGAATCAATTTTTCTGTGTAATCGGTGCTTATAAAAGGTACGGCAAAGCTCGCCGAGCGAATAACGAAGCCTAGAAAAGACAAATCGATTAGTATGTAAGACGGCGTATCACACTTGTTAATGTCGATTTGGTCTCGTACGAACCTGTATTCGCTGTGTAATTTAAAACTTAAACAAAAGAAGAAAGAAAGAGGAAAAGAGAAAACAGGACCGCCGCGCGGCAAAAAGCAGATATTCAAACATTCGATTTTGCCACGACGCGCGAAAGAAAGCAACAAAAAAAAATAAAAATTGATGATCGTTCGACTTCTATTAGGAAGGACAAAAGAGAACTACTCATGTGTAATTAATTATTACTATCGCAATAATGAACATTTTTAATAACGTATCTTGTGTACATTTTAGCAATTAGCCCTTTATATAATATAATAAATTCCACATGATGATAAGCGACTCGCGCGTGTCTCCAATCACTTGTAAACCACCGTTAAAAAACTCATCGGCGCATTCTTTTGTACTTTGGAACGATGCATTTTACTGAATTCGTTGGACGCATTTTTCTAGATTGTTATCCTCTGATCCGCGGTGTTCTTAAATAAAAAACAAAAAAAAAATGCGATTGGGCGAACACGCAAAATATTTAATCGAGTAGAATTTTTATAATACAATCGTGCGTGTGTACTCTACAAACTAAACTATAACTGTTCGGGAGGAAAGGAACTCGTCGATGTAGAGTCATTGCCAGACGGTACGGTCGATTGGTTATGAGCGTGGATGTTTTATATCGAATCAATTTCAGGTAAAAGTAAAGAGACTTCGAACGACTGGCACCTAGGACTGGGTGAAAATGTCTTTGTTAGACTTTCACGAAGGACGACGGACTTATAGTAGCCCGCGTAGAGTCATAAGCCAAGTTGGAAATGACACACGGACCGGTGAAAGTGGCGATCGTCTTCCTCCCTTCGTCCTGGTTGTTCTTGACCGTTGTATTTTACCACGTTTATTAACACTCGGTTTGAATCTGCTGAAACATCGTGGCCAGCGACAGATGTAAACGTACATCGGTACAAACAAGTCGCGGTACGATACTTCTATAGACGTTTTCAGACACAAGCCTAACTCTAGACGCTATCCGTGTACGTTTGAAGCCACTCGACACGCGAGATTTCGATTTAACGTTGCAGTTTCTCCGCATTGTTAAGACGGTCACTATATATATTCGTTAATTAGGGATCGTTAGTACTTAAAGGTTAATCCGTAACGTCTCAGGAGATATATTTTCGTTATCCGGCCCGTGTTCAAAGGGACACTTGTATGGAGGTCGTCAACGACCATTTAACCTACTTACGAAATTCCGTTGCAAAATGTATGACTTGCATCTTGTGCGATTGTAACGAATTCTTAATCTGCAGAAAGTAATAAAGGTTAATTTAAGATTGACGTTGGTTAATGTATGTTACATGGTTTCTCGGGAATTGTAGTTTAAGACTTTTTCCTTTTTTTTTATTTTGAGTTTTGACGGAGTACGCGAGCACCGGGAATGCCTACGCTTATCTGCGATCTTATAATGAAAGCAGTAGAAAGTTCGGCGAGTCTACGAACTTGTATCCGGTTTTCAGGAATGGTCCTTAAACGTACTGTTAAAACAATATTAACCCGAGTCGACTGTTGACTCGCAAGCATCATTATCGCTTTGAATTGTTTTCGGTCGTATGGAAATTAGGCTACGGATAATTTGTGAGCGTTCGGAGATCGCGAAGGATCCGAGAAGATCTACGGAATTTGGCATACTTATTTTATCTGTACCGAAACTGTTAATAGAAATCAGATCTTACGAGTTCAGCGGGAAAATAGAAATTGTTTGTCAAGAATAGTAATATTTATATGAAAGTAAAAAAATCATTTTAACTTTCCTACAATAATCCCCTAAAAATCCAGAAACGTCTTAAATAATTAATTCACTCATATCGTAAAATCGTTCGATAACATCTACAGAATAATTTTAGCATTACTTTTCCAAGGTACAGGTTCCGCAACCGGATGTGGTCTGAAATTATTAACATTTTTAACAGTAAATCCACCGAGCCTTAAAAATAACTGCATTGTCTTATCAGAATGCAAGATTGAATTTATTTATATTTCGCGTGATTTTCTCTATGTTCGCCAATGAATGAATCCAATAGTTTCGCAGCACCTTTGTAAATTCAATAATTTTGTGAAATTTAATGCACGTTTAAAGTGCTGAACCTCGAGTGCCGGACTGCGTCTATTTCGCTGGTGTTCGCTATATCTAGACTGCGGATTTTATGTCGCAAATGTCTATAGTATAACTGTCTTGCAATTCATTCAGAGAATTTTCATTCTGCACAAAACTCCGCGGTCCAACTACATCCGTCCTCTCTGTCGAGCTAGAGTCAATAGCCGAAAGTACAGTAATTCATCGATAATTGTCCATACCACGGGTCTGACCAAAGACAATTATCGTGAAGGGATACTATTCTTTGACTTTTGCCGAACGTAGAACAGGACACCGAAGCTCGAGAGGCCTCGGCCGCCGAGCAGTGAAATCCAATACCGGGTCGGGTGTATCGGTGTGAATCACTACTAATCCAATGACAAAACTTCTTTATTTTTCATTATTTTTTTATGGAACGTTCACTAATATATTCGTGGCGTTTTTCTAATGAAAATGATAGCAAATATAATTCCGATGATATTTACGATTTTAGTTTAAGATTCACGAGTTGTCCCGGTAAAGAGAGTGTGTCTTGCAGGGGCGAAACGACTTGTATTATAAATGACCATATATCTGTATATGATCCGAATTATATCGTGTTTGGTATCATTTTAATCAGAAAAATGCCACAAATATATTAGTCAAATCGGAATTATATCATAGTTGGTATCATTTTCATTAGAAAAATGCCAAGAATATATTGGTGAAAGTTCGATAAAAAAATAATAAAAAATAAAGAAGTTTTGTCATTGGATTAGTAATGGTTTCTTGGTCTCACACCAAGGCCTACCGAGTTTCATGGCCCCTTACGGGGTATGTCCCTCGGTGGAATGGGTAGGCGACTAGACAATTATCGTTTATATATTTTAGACAATTATGGATGAATTACTGTATTGGAAATTGCAAGCAGTGCAAACTGCAAAGTGAGCTGTACCGTGAGCGATTTGAACCGCTGCGGCTCGAGGCCATCGCTACCCTGTAGTACGAGGACGTGTTTCGATCTATCGAGCGGCGCTTGGGACAGTCTGGTCGCGATGCGGCTTATTCAGTATCAGTACTGTTCTCGGCACGTCCGGCGATCGAGGACGTCAAGGTGGCTCGCTGGTGAATACGCGCGAAATACCGTCGCGAAAATGAGTCGATAGATCGCCGATCGACCGACTTCCTGTCCGTGCCGCGACCTTTTCAAAACGCCTCTCGCGAAAATCCGCCCCGCAACCCTTTGGAACCATCGGCGCCTACACGTCGCACCCAAGTGGTACGTAACGCTGCAAAGTAAACATTGTTCAACACGTTGTCCATTATTCTTAATTTTCTGCACTCGCTCGTTCATGCTACATCGCCTCGCTTCGCTACAAAACATAAACTAATCCGTTCACCGTTCGGAGTTCAATGTCTCGATTGATCTCGCACGATTATCTATCGCGATAACAAAGGAATTCTACCGCGATATAAATTATTTTTAAAAATAATCATCTGATCGTTTCGTTTTCATTTTTCTTCTGGGAGTCTCTTGCTTTTCGCAGAACGATTCTTTGGAAACCGTTATCGGTTCGAATATACTATGATCCTGTTAATCCTTCTCTTTGCTTGAACGAGGAGCGCCGTTTTCAATCTGGAATCTGTGAATTAAAAGTTGCTGTTCGTTAAAAAAATAATATGCCGACCTTGTTTGGCAATTTCTCCTCCTTTCTCCTTTCGAATGAAGAGCAGCTTCTCGGCTGTCAGTGTGGTCAACTAAAAAATTATTCATTAAATATCGAACAATTACGTCCTAGGAGTCTGCCATTCCCAATTTGTTTGTTTTCGCGAGGTGCAAGCGTCGCTGATAACGACTGAAAATGCATAGTTCTGGAACACAGTGAATTGTTATCCGTGGGTATTCATTATTAGCTGCTAGCAGTCATTATCGTCATGATTGTGTTATTGATGATTCTCTTCTTCAACAAAGAATGTTCTTTTATATAAGAATCAGTGTTACCCGCTAAAAATTATTATTCTCCGTGCATTATAGAAATAATAGCCTTAATGATCCTGTTTAGTACTTTCTCTTCCTGTTGCCTTATAAATGAGGAGTTCGTATAATGTACCAACTATTATAATGATATGTTAAACGAAGTTGGAGGAAATATCGCGGACACCTCTTATAGGTTCGACACACACACACACACAAACATAATTTTCATGTGTAAAATACTTCTGAATTTCTATAAATTGAAATGTTTTCTGCCCACTTTCCCTCGCGGGATTATGCAAGAATCATTTTCTACTTCCTGCTACCTTGCAAATGATCGTGGTTCAAAGCAGTCGACGATATTAAACATGATTTCCTGCATACAGGATACGGATCTCGACGAATTCGAACAATACACTTGACACGAAACAGGATACGATTCATTGTCAATGTTACTCTACGCTAGCCCTGCTTTTTTAAATAATTTATAGCGACAGGCACATCGGGATACCAAAAAAATCTAAAAGCAGAATATTATTACATTAAAAGAAATCGTTATTACTTCACAGACGCAATTATTTTTCTTGAAAATGGTCTAAAATAAGACCGATAAATATATTGCAAACATGCTATTAAATAGTAACAATTGATCGAACCCGAGCGCCGAAAACGTTAATACAGATTTTAACATTTTACGACCGATAAAAAAAAATTGAATATTTAAGAGCAGAATTGTAGGAAAAATATCAAGGTCTGTTAAAAACAAAGTACTCATCAAAAATGGCAGAACATTACGTTCATTTGTCTGTTGAATAATTAATTCGCGTTTTATGTTAAGTAGCAACGACAATTTTTCCGTGACGGTTTCATGCCGAGATATTTGTTGGTTCGCAAGCAGCAACAAGATGCCATTCAACTGTCACCGCCAGCTGTTTTCACTAGAAAATTGCTACTTTGTTACACGGACGCTGGTTATTCACGCCTCTCTACTTTCCCGCAAAATATTGTTGCACGGTTTCTTAAGTACGAGTAATTTCGAGTCACTTAGTAATGTATGTTTGTCGTCACGGTTATGTGACGTACCGTGCTGCATTTCGACTGCAGATTTTATGCACGCGAAGCGTACGTATGTTGTAACCAAGTTTTTTCTGTAAACTTGTCGGTTTTCCTGTTTCGTGCACTTGTACGTTCAGAAATGTCCGGCAACGTTTTACGATCGTTTTTTCCCCGATAACATTACGTATAATCATGTCCAGTTTACCTTTCTTCCATAAACGGATGATAAAAACTGTTCATTTGCAATGTTAAATGACATGTATAAATTTTCACTGTGTAACTAATCGAGATAGAAACGTTACAGAAAGCAACATTCAAATATTTAATTATTGTTTTATCGCGGTCTTGGAAAATTAAATGGGCGACTTAGCATTTTCTCAATGGCACGCATACATTTTCCGGACGTACATAAGCGGCAAAAAGAATTCGACTTGCAACATAACAAGAAGTCGGCAGAGTGAGTAGTTCAATTACGGTCCTTGTAAAATTATCATTAAAACAATTCCGAAGACAAATGTGTAAAAAAGACGAAGTCGGGAGAACCGTGATCTTCGCGAAACAAGTCCAAGATTAATAAAATCGAGTTATCGTGTGCAGGAAGGTAGCAATCGAAGCAGGAAGCAGTTAGAATCGCGACGGAAGGTCCGAATGGCATCTCGCGCGCGCGAAAAGCCTCGTACGGCGATATTCACCGCGTTTTCCCCGACACATAAAAATCCACGGCCGGCAACGTGCTACAAGACGAGAGTAGAGAGAAAGAGCACGCTGGCTAACTTTTCTTCGGCGGTGAACACACGGTCTCTTAACAGGTTCCGAAGAGCGGCTTCGACTTTCTCGTAGATTATACGCGAAAGATCGTCCATCGCGCGGAGAGAGTGAACAGACAGTTCCGTAGAGCGCGAGCCGAATGGCTGAAGTCATTACACGTTGTCCGTGAAACAGCCATTTTTCCTCGTTCTTCTTCGAACGGAAGTATTTTCACGTCTACCCTACGGTGTACGTGCGACGCAACCGAAAACCGAGGAAACATCTCTGCCGTTTACCGGGAGTTCGCATTTCGAAGAGAGCGATGGTTCAAGTAAAAATTTCACGGGTCATTCGCGAGTGCCATAACCGCATAAAAATCCGCAGTAATCGAAGATGAGGAATTGTGTCAATCTGCAGATTGAAACCTGCGCAAAGGACGCGCTGAAACACTCTACCGTCCACAAGTACTCCGAACTAAAAAATACAGAAAATATCTCAGTGAAACCAGATAAACAATAAAAATCCTACGTCGTCTAACTGTAAGCAAAAATCTCAATAATCGAGTGTCAGTGCTGCGAGCGAGTACCTCTGCGCGCAATAAACAAATCCGCAGAAGTTTTCACTTTTCTTTTCGGCAGAAAATGTGCTAAATCTCTCGGTCGGGAAACCGTGCCGCGGATCTCACCTACATTCTAATTTCTTTGTTTGCAGTACCGACCGTGAAGCGACTAGTTTCTTCAATGATGAAATTATTGGCGGGCGTGGAAGAAGTGACCGAAAAGAAAGAGAAGCTGTCCGACGATGACCAGCCGTGCAACAATAACCACGAGATACAGGCGACAGCCGAGTTCGCCCAGGAGACAATCAAGCTGCTTACCGGCGAGGTAAATTACAGTAAAATCGCTGGACAACTGCCGTTTCCGTTTTTACCGGAAACGAAACCGTGGATCGTTTTCTCGGTCGACCTTTTTACGAAAATCATACCGCTCGGACTTTCACTCCGCGGCTGCGTGTAATTGCTATTAGATCACACAGTTCGCGTAGCTCGCCGATTGTTACCCGCCGTGCTCCATTTATGCGTCTCGAATATCCTATGTTCACCTTTCTGAAAAATTACGGCTTTTGCACTTACGAGTGTCTAGGTCGATCGCCGTTTCCGTTTCCCTGCTTCTTGTCACCAGCGTTTATCCGGGCTACGGAGATTTCTAATTTGAGAAATTTTCCGAGTCGGAATCTTTTTGCTAAATAAGAATTGCAGCAATTGCCTTCCTTTCGCAATTTCTACAAACTGAAGAAAATGGATAATTAAACGTAGGTCCATTTATACTATCAGCACAGACACGTTCCGTATCCGTATCGGC
>CM052214.1:2659324-2801469 GCA_028454225.1 Lasioglossum leucozonium
ACAAACATTTGACTCATGATTTTCAGCCTAGTCTGAACAGAGTCAGAACGCATGCATACTACTATTCGCACCGGCACCAACCGCTAAAGTATTCTTTGCGAGAATGTTGGACGGTCGGACCGGTGCCGATACGTGCCGGTGCCGTTCCGATAGTATAAACACTTGTACCTAAATGCATTGAAGAATATTTGTCTGATCGGTTGCGGAACGTGTCTGTGCTGATAGCATAAATGGACCTTAAATTGCGCGCGGAGAATGGACACGTGCAGCTGAATTAAAAGTCTATGATCTGCATATAAATCCTTATTCGACCGGAGCACTCGAAAGGACATATATCAGTGTTTTAATTAAAGGTCTATGCTACACGTGCATGCAAATCCACGCGGTTACATTCTAAAAAACATTACTATTTATAATTCCACCACCGCAAACGTCGCCTTTAAGATATTTTTGAATGGAATGAAAGATAAAAATAAATTCAATCGGAGGTAAACAGTGTCGCTATAAATGTTTCACCTGCGGGAAAACATCACGTGGCTCGTAGACGAGGTAGAGGCAAACCGGAAGTGAAAAATTGATTTCGCTCGCGAAAGATGTGAAGGAGGCGAAGAAGAAAGCCCACGGTATAAACTTGACATACTGAGATGAAAGGCAAGTCCCGTTGTGCCCCACTTTAACAGCTTTCGTATCTCGAGATGGGTGTTACACCTTCACTGAAGCCTCACGGGTGATAGCATTATAATTGGCCGGATCAGCAAAACCTGCTGCCTGCGGCTAATCAGCAGGCTGCGGGTCCTCCTGTAAAATAAAAGAAACAGAGCTTAGACGAAAATTTATTCGGTCTCTTAACAATTCGAATAAATCGGGAATAGATATTTCTAATTTATACGTCTGATAACTATCTCGTGCCAAACTCCGTTACGGACACTCGCGAATAAAAGTTCCAAGGCAAGAGGTTAACGCGGTAAAGCAATTTCGCATAATTTATCATAAATATTACATTCGAACTGCTTCGCTGTTCGCTTTGCTTGATGGAACGATACAAATAAATAGCCTAATTTAGTATCCCTCTCTGCCCATTACTTTTTAAACAGGTATGGCTATTGTTTACAATAGACGACGAATCTACAATGAAATAATAAACTGAAAACATATACGTGATAAAGCTTAGTCACGAGGCTTCCTGTTCGAAGAAGGGGATTTAAGAGTTCGTAAGGTACGCGCGCAATTGAATAAGCATGAGCTGGCGCGTCTGCTCATGAATTACTATATCTCCTTGAATCGAAATGGTAGCGCGGTGTGTACCTATGCGAACTATTCGACGTCCAGTAAACCGATGAATCGTTGAACAAATAATAATCGAGATTCTGAATTGTGGGTGCAGGTGTACCGCAGGGCCTCCAAGAAATTGGAAGAGTCGCCCATCAAAGGTAAAGTAACGCAGCAGGATGAGGAGAAAATGCGACGTCTCCTTTGCTATGAGGAAGCGCCGGAGTATCTTCAACATAATCCCTACATACTGAGCGGATACCGAGGATACCTTACCACAAAATTGTGTCTCGAAAGGTTTGTGCGTTGCCCTCATCGATTCCCCTGCCGATCATCGACTTTTCCTTTTATCATTAGCTTGTTGCATATGAAATGTTCTACTCGAGTACGGAAAATACAGTTGACCACAAATTACTTTAATCGGACATTTCATGTGCGATATACAGGGTGACCGAACATTTTCGGGACACCCTGTATACTAGGAATACACTTTAATCTTTTGTTGGAAAGCATTTGAAACGTTGTTTATTTCAGTATATTTTGGTGGACGAATGAGACAGTGAATATATGGAGCCACATATTTGGCTGGATGTTATTCTTTGGTTTGACGCTATACGATCTTTGTCTATTGAACATCCATGCCCCGTTGGGTGACAAAGTAATCGTAGCTCTTTTATTAATCTGTTTTCAGGTAAACGCACATTGGCTTAATTTTACTAGACTATTGTAGTTCGGTACGCGGCACACCTCTCGTTCGAAATTCAGTAAAACGACCGAAAAATGATCGTACATCGATTCTTGAGGCGTCGTTCTAAAGAGGAAGCTCCGATCTTTACATTTATGGTGGTTTCGCGGTCACGAGAAACATTTTTCAAAGTATAGAAATTTCGAGACAAAGCGCGGCGTAAAAATATCTTAGAGGAAAACGAACACTGATCCGCGAAAGCGGAGGCTTCGAGCTTTAAAACGAGCCCAAATTTATTGTCCTACGATCATTTTTCTTTAAATGCGGGTAATTTTCCGAAAAATTATGTACTCGTTCAATTTTTTGGATCGATAAGTTCTAGAAATCATTAGATCTGCGATTACTATGTGAAACGACGAATTAATAATTGTGAATTTATATTGTTTTAGGCTTGTATGATACTGTCCTCGGTCTATCACACGTTCTCCTGTCGAAGCGAGAAGGATTACTGGTGTTTCCTTTCGTTTGATCTCTTCGGCATTGCTCTAAGCCTTCTGTCGATATATATGTCCGGAGTGTATTACGCGTTTTGGTGTCATAAGGTGAAAAACTCGTATATTCCTACGCTCTTAATCGATACCGACAGCATAAACCTCCTTATTGTGATTCGCTGTCACAAGGCTGGCGGTATAAGTGCGATCAGCATTTTCAAATATGTGTCAATGAATTTCTTCCAGTTGTAACATTTGTTGTGAAGAATCCGCCGTATTCGGTTTTGTAACAAACCCGTCAAATCTGCAGTTTATCGATCGCAATACGATTTATGCTGTTCATTTCATCCCAAAAATATTTTGGAACATTTTACGATAATTGTGAGAGCGGTAATTAAGAATTGCTTCTTTACTTTTCTTTTTTTTATACAGGAACTGCAGAGGTTCTACTTGATAACAGTGCTGGCAATTTTCATATTCGCGATGATACTTCAAATACCAAAGCTGAATGTTAATGGGAACGTGAAGCTAGTCGTATTTGTCGCTTGGGCGGCTTATGGAGTCCTGCCAACGCTGCATTGGAGTATCGCAATGGGCGGCATGGACAACCCGATCGTTAGAATGTTGCTCCCAAGGGTACTAGGAATGTATGTGATCAGTGGTGCAGCATTTGTTATTTATTTGTCCAAAATACCGGAACGATTTTTCCCAGGTAATCAATCTACCGTCGACACTTACGTCCTTAGACCTGAAAATTATAGTTATTTAAGTACATATATTCTAATAAAAATCGCACGGGATCGAAACTGAATAAATTATCTGACTATTTTTATAAGGTAGCACGTAACAGCCACTTTTAACGTAGACTCACGACCTTGGGTTTCGCTTTATATCGTTAGAAAGTCTACCATAGGACTACGGGAGCATCGTACGCGGATGAGAGATGACTATAATTTGTTAATGTTCAAGGGTGGGTGGATTACATCGGCTCCTCTCATCAGTGGTGGCACGCGCTGGTGGTGTTGGCTCTGTATTATTGGCACAACACTGGCATGCTTTACGTGGAATACAGAATGAACCATGGTTGCCCGAGCAACATCAAATTATTATGACAGACGGAGTCTGACGACCATTCAGGTATGAAATCAAATTCCGCACCGATACGTTTATGGAAACGTTTTTGAATTTGCAGTATTTTTTCATGATAAATTGGTCTTCCCACCTGCAACATATAATTGTTATATCATAATTGAAATTTCAGCACCTGGTTTTCTCATGGAATGTGCTTGCGCTATGGAATTCAATGTTTGGTCGTCAGGATACCACAACAAGCCACCGTTTTTACCTACCGAGAGCAAAACAACTTGCGCAATGGACAATCCATTATGGGCTTATATTCGCAGCAAGTGATCTAGTTCGAGATAGTGTGTAACATAACGTGAAACTTACTTTAAAACACCATCAAAACGCGGTAGTTTGAAGATATTTGTTGTCCTGGCGTTCATAATTTTTATTTATTTTGTATTTATAAACTATAAATAGATTTATTATATTTCCTATTCCCATTATTGTGTTCCCCGTTCCCTCTATCACTGGGAAGACACCAGATTTGAAAATCTAATGTCCAGTTATTCCATTTTTCATAGACAGCGGATTTTTATGCAAAATAAAAATTGTATGCATCAATATATGTGTAGCGTCATAGAGCAGCTATTTTACTCGTTTCATTAATAATTTTTATATTCTTTTAATTTTAATATTACAGTACATCTGAATTTTCTACATTTTTCTGTTTTAAATTTTATCTAATTGCTGTTATAAATGCATAAAATCCGTAATCTACTAATAATTTAGCAAGCGGTCAAGATTTAAATAACGCACATGTAATCTCCATCGAGTTTTCTGCACTTAAACATTTCTTTCGAAACTATATAGTTGCTGATTTGTAAGTAGCGTGACACAATGTCACAGTTCTCTCCACAAATTTTATTAGACTGACGCATATCAAATCTCAAAGAATAACTGTAGAAAAATATTGTTTCTAGGAATTGTTAAATAAAATGGATTCTGAAAAGTGTGCCTTCATTGTTTCATTTTAGCAGTCTAATAATAATAAATAATAAATTTATCACTGTATTGTGTTCAATAAATTAATGGGTGCGAATGTTCATGGTTTAAAAGTGATTCTGTACCTCGAGTCCTATTACTAATTTTTACTAAAAAAACTAGATGGCGAGGTGGTCAAGGGAGTGCTTGTCAACGACGTTGGCAAAAAGAATTGTTATAAACATTAAACAGCCAGAAATAACAAATTTATCAATAATTGCTATCACGAAGTGATATTCGACGAAGTGGGGAGTTACGCATCACTGCGCAGCTGCGTCTGAATTCAGCGAGCACTCTTAGTCAGTTAGTCAGTCGGACCGGGGACTCGGGTGGTAGCGGTCGAACTTCAGGAACCGGAGGATCAGGGGAACCTCCAGGGTGATCACCAGTGGCAGTCCAGTGGCTGACCACCCGACCCAGTTTCAACGATGGTGAGTTTTTGAACATCTTTTTTTTTTATTTGTGACGGTCTATTTTGTGAGGATTTATTTTCTGTTTCACAGCACAGGGTGGGCCAAGGGTTCTACAATGCTTTTGTTGATTACCCTTGACCCATCTTCAACGATTCTGCCTTCAACTGCTAATTCAACGGACATCGACGTTTACTGTCAAATTGTCTATTTCTGATTTAAAATTGGTATTACTCCGATCGGAGGTCCCTCAGGGGCTCACTCACGCGGGAGGAAACCGTGAGTGAGTGCGGGGTGTTCCCGGAGCACCCGAAGCGCCTATAGGCCGCACTCGTGTGCGGGATTAGTTTGGCTCTCGTGAGCTGGTGTTAGGTTGACTCTCGTGAGCTGGTGTTAGTTTGGCTCTCGTGAGCTGGTTAGTTTTGCACTCGTGTGCGTGGTAGGTAGGCCGTACTCGTGTACGGGGTTAGCTTGGCTCTCGTGAGCTGGTCACATTCGCACTCGTGTGCGGGGTTAGGTTTGCACTTGTGTGCGGTATTTCAGTATTCCAATGAATTGTATCTGAATCTGATTAGTCATCGAACAAAGAGAACACATCGCACGAAGACTACAGTGTATTTTTAACTTAATTATATTTGCCGAGCAATTATTGTCCTAGCGTCACTCCCACTTCTGCTGTGATTCTTCCCTCTTTTGCAACTTAGTTTTTTTGCGGCAATAATTGCTCGGCTTGCGTGCGTTAATTATTAAGATTGTGTATCATCGTTGTAAATATATCGAGTAATTATTGCCTTAACTTCACTTAATTTAATTTAATTTAGTTTAGTGTAATTCAATCTAACTTCACTTTGCTCGGCTCGTTTTTTTGATTCCGACACAGCCTTCTGCTGTGTCTGACCTTGCTTGTATGCACCAATCCAGTTGGTATTGGTATCCGGCGTCAACTCATTGAGAGTGGATGGTTGAGCGATCTGTTCGCCGTGTTACACTGTATAAGTGAAAAATCCTCTCTGTCGTAAGTTGCCTGGTTACAGGTGGTTACTGGAGTAAATGGGACACCGTGTGAACTCTTCCCTTGGTCATCGCTCTTCTTGAATTCATGTTGGGTATCGGTGCTAGCTGGAGTTTGGCTCGAATCAGAGCCCTCTGCTCTGGCTCGTTCTTGTTTCTCAATTTGAAAGAATCAGAGCCTTCTGCCTGATTCACCTTTGGTCCCCCGTGGATCGGAGACTTCTTCTCCGTTTCACACCTTTTGCTCCCCAATAATTACTCGATATATTGCGTA
The DNA here is from genome assembly GCA_028454225.1 of Lasioglossum leucozonium. Taxonomy (NCBI): domain Eukaryota; kingdom Metazoa; phylum Arthropoda; class Insecta; order Hymenoptera; family Halictidae; genus Lasioglossum; species Lasioglossum leucozonium. The sequence goes on from CM052214.1 coordinate 2,665,571, forward strand.
ACTGCGTTAGTGTAAGTTCGTCGTTGTTAGGAAAGGGAGCCAGAAGGAATATTGCATTCGTTCTGACTCCCTTTCCGGGTCTCTTGTGCAGCAACCTCCTCGTGGTGAGACCTGGGCAATCGGTATTAAACTCTATTTGTAAGAACTTCTAGTATCTTACAAATAGTGGATAATATCAAGTTAATAGCTGCACTGTTAGAATTTGCGTCAATATTGTATACTAGAATATAAAACATACTAGATGTAAGGGCAAATGTAATGAAAGATTTTCAATAAAAATATTGTAAATTAATATCTATGATTATTTCAAACCTATTCCTTTCCATAGCATTTTGCAATATTACTTTCCCTCAAAATATATTATTCAAGCTGGTTCGTTCGATGTATATGATTCTGTATAATTACCGTTCAGTAACAATTTGTACGACAATAAAGTGTACTTGTAACCTAAATTTAAGTTTTTCACAATTATCTCGAAAACTAAGTTCTAGCGTTCAGGTAGATGTATAGGAAAAGCAATCATTAATAGACAACATCAAAAGAATCTCACGCAATTTAAACATTGTTGTTATCCTAATTTTCGCTGGTCTCGCTCCTTCCAGAACCATTGATAATCATGGAGTACCAAATCATAAGAGAGTGTTCGCATCGTTGAATTCTGACGTTCCTAAGTTCGCTCTATCTGTTTCGCACTAAATGAAACAAATTACACTGACGAACGACAAATTGTATATTCAATTTTTCACATCTTCGTATTTACCGTTGCAATAAAATTATTGAAAAAGTAATGACGCCAGTCGTCATGTGATCAGAATGATCAGCGAGTGCGCAGGTCATCGTTCATGGTCTGTACCACAGATATCATTGTCTATGGTTACTCCATGAGGTGCAGAGTGCGGACTGTGCAAAACTCGTTTTTAGAACTTCGAAATTATTATTGTCTTTCGTTGTCAGAATTTTCTGTGTAATTACTGCCCGACTGTGATCTAGCAAATCAATATGCCGAAAAATAAGGGTTCGTAAGAAATTCCATCTTATCGTGTCTTTTTGTATTCTCGCAAAGTGTAAATATCCATGTAGAAAGTCGTGTAACTTACTTTAACAATGTGGTTAGTTGTCCTAACCTGTTAATGTCAACCTTGCGCCCGAAATAGTTTAACGAAGAGCAACGGAACGCCTGTTTCTTTTCGTTGAACGCTTGCTGTCCGAAATTCTCGAAAAAATCATGATTTCAATCATTTCTTGCCAGGAAAGGGAGGTAAAAACAGGAGAAGGGGTAAGAACGAAAACGAAACGGAGAAACGAGAGCTGGTATTCAAAGAAGACGGACAAGGTAAAAATTTCGCAACAAAATTTCGAAATGTTTGCACAATGAGTATTTCCAAGGTTCTTCCTTGTTTATTCAAATTTTTTCTAAGTTAATAATGCATTTCTTCATCACTATTGGGAAGTGCTGTTTATTTATTGATTAAATAGCAAATTTCTGGATTCTTGGAAATTTCCCATGGACGTATATGTATAGCATTTCGTATTTTCTACGATTTTCTTTAGAATATGCACAAGTTACAAAGATGCTTGGTAATGGGAGACTAGAAGCGATGTGCTTCGATGGTGTCAAACGATTGTGCCACATTCGAGGCAAACTACGAAAAAAAGTATGGATCAATCAGGGTGACATTATATTAATTGGTTTGCGAGAGTATCAGAATGCGAAAGCTGACGTTATTTTGAAGTATACGTCAGATGAAGCTCGTAACTTGAAAACGTATGGTGAATTCCCAGAAACTGGTAAGTTTAAATGACCAGCATAGTCACTAAAATAGTGAACATCCCACTCGATCAAGTTTTCCCTGTTACAGTACGTATCAATGACACTGTCACCTTTGTGGAAGATGGATTCGATGAAGATATTGAATTTGGTGATGAAATTAGCGATGATGATGAAGATGACGTTGACAATGTGAGTTTTTATTTTTGCCGAATATCATATCTCTAACATTGATTGAGAATAAAATAATTTCTCCATGAATTACAGATCTGATGACCTTCAGTATATAATAATACTTAAAAGGTATGGATAAAAAGTGCATGGAAACAGCTATTTGTTTTACAACGTGCTATCATTTATCAAGAAATTAAAATATTGAATTCTTTCGAAAGAAGTAGTTAATTTTTCTGTATCTATGAATAAATTTTGGATTGTGTGCATACTATTGTATTCCGGTTCAACATGATTGGACATTCAATTTTCAAAATTTGTAAATTTGATTAGACTAATAGTATTCACTATACAACTTGTTGTTTATTCCGTCGTGTGATTCCACGTCGAACATCTAATTCTTCACATCGACATATTTCTCCGAAAAAATAGGTTTTAAAGATTTGTAATCTTAAAAGATTTTTTAATAACAAAACTTTTATCGCAAAATCTCATTGCATATATATAGATAGTAAATATTATTCATAGTATTACTCTATTGTCTTCACAAACAACTTTTTCTTTTGTATATTTTTTCGTTTCATATCGAACAATTATTGCTACGATTTTAAACGGGAAAAAAAAATAGTGAACACTATATATATATCATGGTAATTCAATATCTATTAAGGCGATTCATTAAATCATCTGTTGTATAACATAATAATGCGACTACACAAACGTTGTTTTTGTAATTGTATTTTATAGACAGCTGAGTATAATTTTAAGACCAGAATTATTAGTTATGGATATAAAAGCAATATATATATAACTAACAATACAAGTGTAATAAAATTCCATTTAGAAATATTCGTAAAAATGAAGTAGCAATTCTTCTAATTAAACGATGAATATGTTTCAGACTTAATTTCATTTTCTCGAATTGAATTATATTACATCTTTCGTTCTCGAAAAGTTCATAAATACGACCCTTTTTATTTCAATAGATGGAACACGAAAAATTCAATGGAATATACAGATTACAACTGTTTTTTGTATAAAACAATGATTCCATGAATGTGTACTAAAGAAAATTAATGTCAACTGTTAATAATGAATAAAAATCTATAAAACACCAAAGTGTTGTTTATTGAAGCCTGTGTGATACCAATATAGCATGTATGACGATTTTTTAATATATCTATAAGTTAACTAATCTTTTCGTTATCAATTAATTCGTAAAGTTTACAAATAACAAAAATAATTGAAAAATAAATCGGGGGACGAGGTATAGATCCTTCCACGTCTCACTTCCTTTTTTGTTACAAGTATGTCGTGAATTGTAATGCAACAGTTTATTTATTACATTGTCGTTGATAACTCTATCACATAATAGTATATGGTAAAATCATACTTTTTCCTTTCCTCTGTTAATTTTTGATATCGTACGCCATACAATGGCATTATAATTTTTTAACGTAACGTCATGATATTTACGAAGGTTTCCAAGCATAGAGGAAAATTGGTAGCCGCATGGCGTGTACGCGTTAAATTCACAGAACAGACCAACACATTGTAGAAAAAATTACATTCAGAACTAGAAGCGTACTGATGCGATACTGAATGTTAAATACCTCTTAATTCGAACGCATGTGAATGAAACGACATTAAAATCATCACACACCATTTTCGTCTTTTTACAACAGTAATATAGCTAGCTGGAGGAAATGGTTGGCAAAGTCAGACATAATCGGAGACAACTATAATACACGTCTCCAATCGATTATACATATTAATTCTGTTTAACAATTTTTAGCAATAAATAGCGTCTTTATGAAATTAGTAAAGATCAATGTAAAACAAGTTAGATCTTTTAATGTGTTTTTATACAATTCTCGTTATAGGAATCAATGAAAAACTTTCATTGGAGTATCGTTAGTAGAAAATTTAGCGTTAAGCGAGTAAAGAAATTATGGGCTCTCAGAGTTTTTCATTCATATTACATTTTACCGTCATAGAGAATCGAATAATATAGGTGTTATCGTGCTCTCAGACTGAAAAATACTGTAGCTGTTCACAGAGAATTACAAAATGTATATTTTACTCAATGTAACGTTACTGGCTTCTAGCAAATATCACAAAGAATATAAAAAGATACAATAATCTTTAGTTAGCAGAATGGAATGAATTAATTCGACTATGTACAATTTATTACTACAAAACGTTCGCAAATCGAAATAAATAATTTCGTATAAATAAAGGTCGATATAAATAATAAGATCTCCAATAAATAATATAAATAAATTCTCTGTAAATATAAAAACAAAAATATATTTTCGTTATCCTATTGGTCATCGTATTTTTATCAAGTCGAACACCAACGACTAGTTAGCCAGTAAAGTTACCATGGTCGACTTTCAATATAGCTCGATTCGCGCGTCTCTTCATCAACGTACGCGATATAGTAAAGATAGTAGTGACTCGTAAAAAATGTTACTAACGTACGGGACAGAAATGACGATGAATGAAAAATCCGTTTCGACTTTACAATGTCTTCTCGTCGTTATTACAAGTGGCTTGGCGGTTGTTACGTATCGTAGAAGGGGGGAAAAATATGTTTCTCGTTTCGTTTTTAAATACAAACCATTTTTTTTCTTTGTGTGTATTCGTAGCAGTCGGAATATTTAAATGCCAGTATCGCAACGCCTGCAATCGGTTCACAATAAACGTTATACGACAGTACATGGGAGCATAATGTTTTATTCTTTTTTGATGCGTGCGTGATTGTGCCTTTGGTCCTTAGGTCAGATAGGCTCTAGGCAAAGTCTATTAAACATAGAATAACAGTCATTATAGATAATAATTTATAAACTTCAGATGCATAATCATATCATTGTTCAATATATTATACATTAATAGAATACCTTATTTAAAGTATATTTTGTTCTGCGTTTCGGGCTGAGCAATGACATTCCTTCGAAGCAGCTTTTAAAGAATGCTTTCTGCTACGCTCAGCTTTATATGTTAAATCAATTACAACTGAGACAGTTTAGATAATACAAAATAACTTTAACATACTATTCGAATGGAGAGGTTTGCCGGACAACAGAGTTTAGAATGACCGAGGTTCTTATCCAGAAATAGACGTATGGGTCTCGGTACTTACTCATCGCTTAAAGAATGACTCGTAATGCTTACGTGTGAAGCTGAGCACGGTAGTAAACATTCAATCGAGGCAAATTGGAAGCACAACCATTGTTCAGTCCAGAACGTTCTGTATTCTGTTATTTTTGTCTTCTTTCATTTAAATACATACTATATGATTCCTTTCTGTGCCGTTTTTAAAACTGTGTTATACACTGAAAGCTAATGCGGCTTAAACATTAAAACGTATTCTCTCTTAATCGTTTGAACGACTCGAATAAACACACATTTTTTCCCCTATAGTCGTCGCGTCGTGTTCGCCGATGGTTCGTTAAATATTCTCGATTTCTTTATTATTTTTTTTTTTTGATCGTTCGCAGTGGTCGCAGTTTAATTTACATGATCGCAACATACGCTCATCAAACGTTCCCCTCGATCCCACGATTTCGTTTGACTTGTCACTAACAATTTGTCCCGATGGTTCTCAGCTATATAAATAAAATATCCGTGTTATAATATTGCAATTATTACAATCGTATAATAGTACATTTATATAGGTTACGCTAAGAAATTATTATATATACAATTAAAAATTGTTAGGAAATATTGTTGTTTCTTTTAAATAAGTTAAATTTACATATTGTATCCCGATTCACAAAAACATTCGTTCCCGCGTCGCGATCCGGTTCGTTGAGTATCTCGATCACCCGGATCACAACGAGGATTCGCAGTTTTTCTTTTAGAATCTCTTTTATATATCGTGTGTCTTCTCTTTGTGTTCTCTGTGTGTGTGTGTGTTCGCGTGTATGTGTATATCAGTGTGACTCAAGTGGTATTGCAGACCTATGAAGCGCGGATAGATATACAATCGTCCTAAAGCTAAAACGAACGACTCGCCCGATCGGCGAGTGTCGCGGGTTCGGCCCGCGAGAAGATCTATCTATCACGTTCGTTCCTCGGATCGTTTACAAATCTAGATACCGGCGTGGAGTTGGTCGAGCCTGCATGTAGACGCGAACGAGCCCTAATTTCATCTTTCGTGTTCGCGTTTTCCACGCTGTTCCAGCGATTCTTCTCTCTCTCTCTCTCTTTTTTCATTTAACCGCTCTCTTTTTCGCTTGTCGAACAACTCGAGAAAGGCGTTGTACATGGACGGGTTAGCTTAGCGAAGATTAGCGGATCACGCCATTGATCGGTGGATCGCGCGATTAGCTAGTCGATCGCAAGTGTTCGAACGTAAACGCGTTAAGGCAACAGAATTTTTAACCGAAAAGGCAAGCAAATGTCGAAGCGTAGGCCATGAGTGTGATAGTAAAATTGTCGTGCATGCTCTCTTTCGATACCCGCGCGGTTCCCGGAGAAGCATCGGACTCGGACGAAACGCCGCGCCGCAACGATTTCTCTAGAGATCGAAGAGATCGTTTCCCTTGATCTACGGATCGAGAGGTGTCCGACCGGACGCTCGAGGATGCGTCCAGCTGGACCACGGATGCGCTTCGTCCTCGAATTAGTGCTACGGAAATATATCTTGAAATTGTTTCGCGTTCCTCTTCTAGCCGAAAGATCCGTATCCGTCGTTCCCGTGATCGCTGGTTCACTGATCCCGCCTTTCCTCCATCATGAACTTCTGCATCGCGTCTCGTAGATCATCCGCGCTGCTTATGGTGCCGCTGGTCGTTGTCACTTGAGTTGCTGTTCTCGTTATTCTGACAAAGAGACGTTGTCATTTGTACATTTTCATTTTTAGTTGAAACTGTGGAGATTTGATCGGTAACGCTGAGCTTTCTACAAGCTGTGCTCGACACATTCTTTCCATTTATACTATCAGCACAGACACGTTCCGTATCCGTATCGGCACCGTTCCGTTTCAGACAGTAGTATTTATACTATCCGCAAAGACACGTTCCGTATCCGTATCGGCACCGTTCCGACTCGGACAGTAGTATTTCTACTATCCGCAAAGACACCTTTCGTTCAAATTTTAATATCTTGTAGTCTTTAGTGACCTATGAACGAATCTCGAAGGATTTTGACGGCTTCACCGTCAATACTGGTTTTAATTCAACCCTCGCATCAGCCACCTTTTTTCCGAGTATTATCTTAGGCTGCACTGTACCTTGCGTAAACAGAAATTTTTGCCTTTTTCTCATGTAATCCTATAGATTTTGGCGAGAAAATGCAAAAGTCCAAGTTTTAATCTTAGGATCTACAAAGATTTGACTCATGATTTTCAGCCTAGTCTGAACAGAGTCAGAACGCATGCATACTACTATTCGCACCGGCACCAACCGCTGAAGTATTCTTTGCGAGAATGTTGGACGGTCAGACCGGTGCCGATACGTGCCGGTGCCGTTCCGATACGGATAGTATAAACACTTGCACCTAAATGCATTGAAGAATGTTTGTCTGATCGGATACGGAACGTGTCTGTGCTGATAGTATAAATGAACCTGTCGGAACGGTGCCGATACGTGCCGGTGCCGTTCCGATACGGATAGTATAAACACTTGCACCTAAATGCATTGAAGAATATTTGTCTGATCGGATACGGAACGTGTCTGTGCTGATAGTATAAATGGACCTTAAATCGTGTACAACTTTCTGCTAGCGTTAGCGACTCATTTGAAATAAGAAAATGAATTTCGAGGAGAAAACTCGCCAAGACGATAATCTAATTTCTGGCTTGCGATCATGCGTGTTTTTTTTCGTCTCTCGTTTACCTTTCCTGCGTGTCGGGGTCCACTTCTGTCGTTGTCGTTTCCATGAAGGATGGCTCACTGTGTTGCAAAAAGTCAGATTCTGCGTAACAAACGATAAACTGGTCAAAATCCGTGCTCCTGAATCAGTGGGGATGCGTTTTTTTTCTTACTATTTTTAGCGGTTCACATAGATACAAGTACCAATTGTATAGATCTCTCAATTTTACATCATGCCCAAAACAAGGGGTAATACTAGACACATATAAAAAAAGTAACAACATCACTATACATTTGACGATACATAATATGTATATATAGATATATATATATAATACGCATTTTCACTCAATCAGCCAACTATGCAACCGCTTTTCTTACACTTCGCTTGTCATTTTTCCCCGCGAGTTATTATTATACGTATAGATATTCGTGAAATACATTTTTAAATTCTCGTGATTCTTGCCCACGATTTAGATGAACAAACGTACCGCGATAAACAATATCGAAACACCCGGAATCGACTCCACGTGCTTCGATCGTTCGTGTTTATCGCGTAGTATTAAAAAAGTATTGAAAGTATTATCGAGTTCGATCAAACGATTTGAATGTGATGCGAATTTTAATTCCGCGAGAATCGGGTAAAATTTTGAGTACTATGCACTAATAGCAGCGCTTGAGACTCGCACTCGATCGCGTTCGAGAGTAATTAATTACTGAGGCATGTTCGGAATCCTCGCAAGAAAGATTTCGATCCACTGTGACGCTCTTTTTAATGAAACGTCGGTGCACTTTCGATGGTAATCGAACGGAAGGACAAGCAAAACCAAAGTTGTTCGCACTCGTACAACGAAGAACGCGATAAGTCCTCCATCGAGTCACGAAAATGACGATGTTTGATTCATTGGAGAGATAAAAACAAAATTCGAAGAAATCTGATTTAGGACCCTCGGGCCAATTACTCGAAAATGTCGAGATTCATCAACGGAACACTATGAAAGGAAACCTTCCTTGTAGGCGGGACTGTGCTGCACGCAGCGAGCTGTGAAGCGCTGATAAAAGCTACTGAATAATAAAGCGTTTAGGCAGTTAGTCGTTAGGTAATATTCTCCGGATACAACAGAAGAGTATTGTCTACGGTGAAAAACAGAAAGGGGGTTCCTTCGGTGGAAAATAAGTAAGGACGGCAACGGAGTCTAGTTAGCTAAAAAAAGAAACCCCAAAAAAAGAAACAAAAAAATCTATAATATTCGAGGTCTCTGAAAAAGAAAATGCTAGAACTACACAAAAAAGGGGATCGAACTGTTCGTTCAAAGAAAAATTACGCTACTGGAACGTACGCTAGATTATTCGTTCGACGAAACAACGGTCGGTAAAAAACCGCTAAAAAGAACACGATCGACAAAAAGATTAATCGATTCCCAACGTCTAGGAAAACCAAAGAATTTTACGAGTTGCACAATATTATAATATGGTCAACGATCATTATAAGGTTCGAGATAGTGTAATAATAATCTGTTCACGTATCAACAGTATTTCGTACTTACAATTTTCGACCGAGGAAAACTGTCTCTGGTTTTGACCGTAGCTCATTGAAACACCCTGTGTATTATAGTGGCAACAAGTTTAAAGGGCCGCGTACTAACTACCATCAGTTAGTGTTGTTAGACGAACGGTCAAGTATTTGCTGAAGAATTATTAACTGCAGAGGTCCGATTGTTATAAAATTATTAGTTTCGAGGGAGGAAGTGGCATCTTTGCGCATTCTCGCAGGCCTGCGGTTCGACGCGGTTTCTTCCGTCTGTACTGCACGGCATCGTTAATATCTCAGAGAAACGATACAACAATTTATCGCGTTGAGGCTCGTGGTGGGTCCTTTCGAGGTTTTCGGAAAATTCGGCCGATTCTAGAGATCAAAAGATTCTTTAACAAAATCATATTAAACAACTGGACGTTTTGAAAACTTCGAATGTGTACAATCGAAAAAACCAGCAAACCGGTAGACGCCGCAGAACAATCTCCACATTTGATATATCAATAAAATGATTTATTCCGCGAGTCGTTTAGAACCTCGAAAGGACAGAGATCCGTGATAAAGGACTCGATCGGAAGAAACAACCAGGATAATTATCGGCGAACGCAGTGAGAACTTGCCAATGAATCGACATAATTGATCCGCCAGCAAAGTGTCTGCCGTCGGAAATGATGCTCTGAACGCTGAAAGGAGCGCTTCCACTCTCGCCATGATCGACGAACAAATTAATAAAGAAAAGAGATCAGTAACAGTCAGGAGAAAAAGAAAAATAACGCTATCCTAAATTACGGCGTTTTGCATTGACAAGCTGCGAACGATTCGGTACCGTGGTACGTTCCGAAAGCGAATGAGAGGTATGATTGGTCGAGATGTGGGATATACAATCGTTTCGATCACTTTTGCATGGTGTATGGGCAGAATAATCTCGTGTCGACACGCAAAATGTATACATAGAGATTAAATAGATAGCTACTTACATGACGATTCGCCTAACAATCCTAAACTGTCTATATAAAAATAATACGATTTGTTGGTCCCTCTACACTTTAGCTTTATCTTGAGTTGCTTATTGTCAGAAGAGCTAGAAAGGGTAAAATAGTGAAAAAACTAGAATGAAACCAAACGTGAGAAACGAGCTCTTCTCTCTCGGTTTTCTCTTTTTTTTTCATTTTTTGCTTCAGGGGGGGAAACGTGCATCAAGCGAAAAAACAGAAACGGTGGTATTGATCAGTCGAGGGAGTGGTAAACAACAACAAAGAAAAAAGAAAAACAAATGGAAAAATAAACAAAAAGAAAATGTAGACAGATTCAAAAAATGTAATATTATCGGCGTGTGAAAACGCTGCAGGAGACAACAACAACTTAAGACTTTGACAGACTATATATAATGTATATATAGATGCAATTTTTAGGGTCATGCAAGGTGTCGATATTATATCAGTAAATCATGCAGCACATTCGCTATCACACGTGGGATCGATCGAACCTGTTAGAAAAAGAAAGCTTGTACACGTGATTCATCATTCCGTTTCTCGTCGTTCGTCTTGCAAATCGCAGCGGCTAAGAAGATCCGAAGGTCCGAACGAGTCGTTCCAATCATCTGTAGAAATCGTTCCTCTATTTACACTTTCCCTAACTTTTAACATTCGTCGATATTCTGGGACACTGCATACCTTCACAAGCCTAATTCTTGTAGAGCATGTTCGCCTAAAATTTCAGATTCTCGAGTTCCATTCGATTACGATGTATGGGGATTGTATTAATACAGTGTGACGTGTGTTAAATATTCCTGAAATGTTTGTCGAAGTTCCCTTGAAATTTTCCGGTTAATTGGAAACATTTACGAAATTTTCTTTAGGTACACGCTAACTTTTCGCACCATCGCCCTCCCCCCTTCCCGTTAACGTACAGTCAAACATTTTCGGAACATTGAAAGTCGTCTGTGTCGAGTGATGTGTAAGTTATCTGACCAGTTGTAAAACGAGAATAGCAAATTTTGGGCATGGGACGAGTGTTCAGAGCGTTACATGGTTGACCAAACGAAACAGCTTACGGCTTTTTGTATGTACTCTCTTTTAAAAAGAAATAAATAAAAATTAAGGGTAAATCGTACCCAGCTTGCCTCGGGTAATTGTTAGAGAGGGTGTAGATGGCACGTTGGAATGTTTGTGGCTCCAGGGTAAGAAAAATTGCTAGTAGGACCACCAACGTAGCGGCGGCTACGCTCATCCAACACGCGCAGCCTGCTCTACCGGAAGTCTTCGTCCTAGGCGTTCCCTCAACCGTGCTCGGGCAAACTGACCGTATCGAACTGTCTGTTTCTGTCGCTTAAACATTTACGGCTCCTATGAAACTATTGTTCCGTCCGATCCATCTTTTTTTTTCAAGCTTCTCGCAAATTCTCAAACTGAACCGTGTTTGCCCACGCCGTGATTAGTATGAAGAGACCAGCGAGATACGTGGTCCGACTTTTTTTGTATTATTTGCGATCCGACATTTGCGACTTTTACGTATTTTCTATTTCTTCGATTTTTACAAGTCATCTATAGAAATTAATTTATCGGATAGTGTATTGTAAAAATGATTTTTAAACAGTTTGTCGGTAATTGTGTCAGAAAAATGATTGAAAAGGAGTTAAAACGTTTTTTCTTTTTTAACACTTTGACTGCCAAACTAGAAACCTAAAAAATTCCATCAAATCAATGTAGGTTATTTAATGAAATAAAAATTGAAAAAAATTATATGTATTTTACAGATCCTAATAAAACTTGATACGATTAATACATTAGCGTAAAAATTCATTTTAAAACTTGAACAAATAGTTCCGTCACCCACATATGGGTAACATGGCAGTCAACGTGTTAAAGTTCCGAGATAAAAATTGTAGTTGCCGACCACGTAAAATGGTTCTATCGCGGATAAGATTGTTGCAACCGCGGTCCCGTTAAGCATGAATCGGACCACGTAAATAAAGAGAATAGCAGGTACCGAGACTCCGCTCGAATGACTTGCAGCGATGGCGACTGATTTTTGATAGTCCGAGACACATGACAGAGGTATCGTCCAGAATTTTGTAAATAGAACACATCGCGATAGCCCGAAAAAGCTGGGTAGCCTCATTACTCCTGATGTTATTCACGAGATTCATTACTCCGTGGGATTGATTAATTATGGATAGTTCTGCGGATTAAGTTCAGCCCGGTATGAAGCTTCGCTTGGGACAGGGTGTACGTAGAACATGTAACATTATGAAGCCGAAACAAATGTATTCTTTTCTTTTTCTAGTTTTTTCATCGAGCACTTCTGAGGCTTTGGAAACTTTGTTTTAGTGAGCTGTTACAAGTATATGTGATAGCTAATTATGGTTATATAGAAGTGACCCATGTAATTTTTATGCCATTATGATCGAGATAGAAATGTTTTCCACGGGTTCTAAGGGTCAGGGGACTTTTTTTTTATTGATCTCGAACGAAATGAAAGGATTAGGGTTAATCGAATCCTATGCGTATAATCACATGAATTAATTCAGTTCTATTAGTCTCTTTTTAATATTGTCATCCCCTATCACCTCATGATCTCTGCATGTGATACACATGTGTAATCATGAATGCTGTATGCGATACACTGGGTGTGTTTAAAAAGAAATATCATGCTTGTGTACCCTCGTGTTTGGAAAAATTGCTCGAAAACAACTTATACGAGTATTCTTGAAAATTCATTATAAGTGGATAATTATCGTTTCCAGTAGTCGTTACGGAAAGAGAGGTGGTATGCAGCAAAGATATTTCTTTTTGACCGCAGGGAATGTTTTACACGCCATAATAAGATGTCTAACCATGGATGAACATCAGTGAAAAAGTATGCTAGTCCCAGAAGCCCCTGATTCGCAATTTTATCCGTCCAACCAAGACCAAACGGGTAGGCAAAAAAAAAAAAAAAAATAGGGGGAAGAAGAAAATCTTCCTTTCGAACGAGAAGCACATTGAACTCGATCACCAAATCACCCTATGAAAAAAAAAACAGAGATCTCATCCCCACGGTAAGTCCACGAAGAATCAGAAACCACACAGGTACGGAGATTTTACGAAACTGCCTGTCACAAGCTTTGTTTTTCTTTTGCGAGTAGTTATCGTTTTTATTATAGTATAATATATATTTTTGTTTTATTCAACATCCTTCCACCTTGTGCGAATGCATCTCGAGTTGCAGTTTTGTTATGCAAGCTTGAAGTCATGCAACATCGTGTGCAAAGAATACGTAGAAATTAGGCGGAGACTGTGCTATGGTTTTGATCCTGATCAATTAGGGAATTAGGTTCGTCATTTTTTGTTGATGAAAATTCGTTCAGGATATATTTATCAGGAAGACTTTGTATACTATATATGCTAAGCGAGGGTTAGTCAGAACAAGATTAGTATAACACGTATTGCAGAGAAGTTTATCGTTATATCGCTGTACTTTCCATTTTGTTCGAATGGAATCTCAACCAAGAGAACAATTTGCTTACCAACAACTGTGCAACTGGAACTATCGATCGCACTGTTCAACAAATTTCTATTTCTTTCTGTAGCTTAATGTAATTTGCAAATTTAAAAAAAAAAATCTATACGGAATCTTTGAGAAACTTCAAATTTGAAGATGCTTTGCGACAACAAACAAGCTACAAGCGAGTCTCACAAAAATTGATGATACCAGAGCATAAGAGCGTTTACTATCACAAAATGGCCTCGCCCTCTTAATCGCGCAAACCACCATCAAACATGAAGCACCGTTGAACAGTGTCACGACTCCGAACAGCCAGATCGCTTGCTCCCCAACCCAAGAGTATCCCCACGGGAGTATGCTACGGCTAGGTATAGAACGGAAACGATAAAACAGATGGACAAGGGGGATCTACAACATGCATAAGAAGCGAGATTGACGATGAACGCGTCTCGGAACGGCTGGCCTTTGTTCCTCGGTCTCTAACCGCCTCGAGTAAGAACGTCGGATAGCGGGATATGTACATTGCTTACTTAGAAGGTTAGCTGTGAGTGCGGTACCTTGGTCGTCCTCCAACGGGGACAGCTCCGCACCTTCGTGCAGTGCTACATCAGACCCGCTGGAACTGCCCAATGTACGCCTCTTGCTCGGCGATCTTCTCCTAGGCGGTGGCGAGCCATCGCTCTCGGTGTCACTGTGCAAATCGTGCCTCGAGCTACCGTTTTTCGGATAGGTGTCCCCATTCCCGGATCCCGGGGACGTATCCTGGGACAGCTGGCTGTCCCATAGCTCGGCTTTCTCATTCGAGCGGTCCGCGATATGCCGCCACGGCTCTGAGACCTCGGCCCTGGTCGCTCTGGCCTGATCGAGAACTATAGCGTCCTCGCTGGTGGCCACCGTTCGGACAATCTGCTCGACTTGCTCGGCACCGAGAGACTCGCACCGTACAGTCGTCACAGTCTTCACCACGGTCTCCTTCAGCGCGAAGAACTCGTCCGTTTGTTCAGTCTTTGAGATCGTTGTTGCGCGAGCTGTCGTTTCGTTCGTCATCGGCGAACCGACCTCCAGGAATCTAGAACCATCCTCGACAGAGCCTGTTAGAGGGTCACCGGTCACTATACTGTGCGTCATGGACAGCTCTAGCTTTGTCGGGTCAGTCTTCTCGCGGAGGTCGTCCGGCTCCTTCTCCGGAGTCTTTTCTAGGAGATCTTCGTGGTTCGGCGAGATCTTTGAGAGCGAGTAGTCAGATGGTCGATGATCGTCTTTGATAATGTTCTGAGTTTGATTGTCCATGGACTTTTTCACTTTGATCGGGATCTTGCTCTTCGGGCTGGTCTTCTCCGAAGAGTGGTCCTCCTGCTGCAGCTTCGACTGCTGGTCCGTGGTCTTATGCTTGGGACTGTACGGCGCGTACGAGGTGTCTTTGAGGTCTAGACGAAAGTCTGTTTTGATGGACGACCTGGTGGAGTGACGCGGGGCGGGAACAGGTTGCTTTGTTGGAGCAGAAGTAGCATGCCTCTCTACAGTCCCATCAATCTCAGCCGAATCATGCCCTGACCCATCCAAAAGGACATGGACAAGAACAGGAACAAGGACATAAAGCACATTGATACACACTAAGAATTTCGATCTCTAGCCCAGCTGCGACAGATGGACTCGAAAAAAGATTCAGCGTGTCTGTCTCACATTACCGTATCCGCGGCGTGTGTACGCGACAACAGACAAAAAAACATTGCGCAATGTTATATCTGTGGTTGTAAGGAAGAACGTCGCGTGTCACGATTTCCAAAAATTTTAGTTTATGCATTAATCGAAGAAAAAAAGTCATGAAAACAAATTCGAAAGGCTCAAAAAGGTAATGCAACTTTTAACCGATGTACTGTATTTTTCCTTGCAACCACAGATATTGGAAAATTGACTCCGATTTTGCGCGTACACACGCCGTTTCATTGTGTAGGGTTTTGTATTCGTGTGGCGAGAGGGCGTTTCCATCATTGTCTGTGCGATCGTGTACATGTTGGTCTGTCTCTCTCTCTCTCCCCCCCTCTCTCTCTGTATGCGTGTGTATGTGTGCAGAACACTTTCTACATTTAGTATTTAGTTAGTATCAATACTGCAACAGGATTAGTTTGTTTATAAAAAGAAACACTCAGTTAAATGGTGTCTAAATTCGTGGCGCCTGAGTCTTACTAAAACGTACCCTGCGCAGCGACGACGACGACGGTCGCAGTCATCGACGATCATTCTCGTTTTGCGGGGAGAATTTGAATAAGCGTGGCTCGGCTAAGTGTGGCGATCGTTGTTCGAAGCGATTGAGATCGATCTTTACAGCGATAGAAATGGATTGCGGAGTATGATCGACAATCGTATGCTACAGAACTAGGAGATAGAACAGAAGGACCAGGCTACGTCGATTCAACTAAAGTTTCCCTACGCGCTGCTATCCACGAGTCACCACTCCACTCGTTAGCTCCTCCGCGACGATGGCAGATAAGGTCTAATAACATTCTTCGCGAACACGCGCTAAGGACAATCTCAGAAATTTGGCAGATTGCGTGCAGTATCGTAGCGAAGGGACCCGCAAAGTTATCGAACGTCATTTGCCGCCATGACGGAGAAACGGAGAGAGATCGGCGTCTCTTGGATAGCAGGGCGTATCGTAGAAAATATAAAATGGATGAGAAGGTGTGTCGCGAGTGATCGATGTTTATTATACAAATGTAACGACGCGTTCTGACAGTATATCGCGTAAATGCCACAAACGAGGATATCTATTTAGTAAGAGACGTGCGCACAATTATTAGTCAGTGTGAAAGCGTCGGCAGGTGCTAACTATGGAAGATAAAGCTAAATATAAATGAGGGCACCAAAATAGAATTCTGCTAACGTATTGATCTTGGGCCTGTGATCTGTGTATACTGTGAACTTTTTCTTTTTTTTTTCTTTTTTTCTGTTTTCTCTAGCTCTCGGCTGACCATACGTTACCTGCTTTCGACATCGTTTCGGCCTGGTCTGCCAATGTCCTCGCCCTTCTGGCAGCCTCCTCGATGACATCTGAAAAAGTCATCGAACATGGACGTGAGCACAATTCAGAAAACGCTTGGCGAACATTGAAAGCAATGAACTGACAAAGAGAGATTAGATGAATGATGGTTTTTCCCTGCATGGCATACCTCGGTTCATGCTTCGCTATAGTCGTGGGTATCCTGTTAATTCAATGAGATACAGTATTTTCGATCACCGTATAAAAACAACAGATTAATCGTGTGTATATGCGACGGTCTATAGATGTATAAGATTACGTTTACACGCTATAACTAACAAATAACGTTAATATAACGGAGAAATAAAGGTAGCCGGTGTTGCCCGTTCGTCACCGACGTGTAATAAACAATCGGATCGAATGTATATATATATATATAAATATATATATATCGAATATGGAATGGTTAAAAAATAGCGTAAAAAACCTGAAAACATGCATTAAAGAAATGTTAAGAGAAGTTAAGAACGCACAAACTGAAAAAATAAGAACAGCAAATAAATCGAAACCATGTACGGGGTTGTACTCTTTTGATTTTTTTAACGTCGTTTCTACGCTAGATGTATGTAAATACGTGTATCCTCCTCGCGTCGTTACACATTTAAGAGATATTATCATACTATAAAGTGAGACAATCAAAGAGTTAATGGATTCACTGTTATAGGAAGTGATTGAAACACATAGACAATCTTCTCGGAGCGGGGCTGCGTGTCCCCAAAAATCGACAGAGATACAAACAAAAAAAAAAACAACAAAAGAACGCTTTATATTCCACTTTATAGTACGGTGTCCCGGTGTATATCCTCGTCTCGCGAGAGACCGACGAGAAAATTAGTAGATACACTAAAGGTAGTGAAACTGAATAAGATAGATCAGAAGTGTTAGGAATTATATTACGAATGACACAGTGCAATATGACCGGCGTTTATCCCGGCCACTTTGGTAAACGACTACCAATAAAACTTAAGTTACAGAAAAGCGTCAACTTAATTAATCATGTTACACACAGCTGGTATGTAATATGTATAACGCAATTGTTGCAAGATACCTTCGATTCTATTGTCAGTGTACTCGGCGAGACTGGGTGGTGGGGTCGCCGCCGTCCGCACAGACTTTCTTACGACTGTGGTGACGGTTTGTCGTGTGCGAGGCTCGAGGTGCTCTACTTCGCTAGACACCGTCACTACCCTAACAGAGCTGTCCTGCGAGCTGCTACCCGGGCTAACTACCGTCTCTATCGAGCTAACTTTCTGTGGAATGCGGGACATTTTTGGCGACTTGACCTCGGCCGACAGAACGTGGACCGAGTCGTCCGTCGCGGCCAACGGGTCGCCGAACCGAGGACTCGAACTGACTACGGTCCGCGTGACAACTTTAGCTACCCTAGAGGGCTCCGCGCCCTGTAACCTCTGATTGTCGGCGGAGAATTGGTCTAACGCGGCGTCGCGTCTCAGTTCATCCAAAAACATGGTGGTGTCGCTTTTAGAAACGTCCTCGATCTTTTGCGAAGGGCCTGCAGCCTTCACGGATAATCTGTGAGTCCTTTCAACAGCCTCTTTCACTTCGTCCGAAGCTTCGTCGCCGGAGTGTTTGCCGCCTTTGAAGAGGCCCGAGAGGAACCCGCTGCCCTTCTCTTTGGCCTTCTTGGTCTTGTCTTTCGCTGCTTCCGCGGTGACTGCTGCCGCGTCAAGACCCGCCGACACCTTCTGTTTCGTCGCGTCGGCTCCATCTTTCACTTCTTTCGACAGCTTAGTTTTCCCCACTTGGACAGTTTCGACCACTTCCAGAACAGCAGCCTCAGCCTTGCCTTCAGCCTTCTTGGCACCCTCTGCTAGCTTCTCCGATGCAGACTTGCCAGCCTCGGACGTCTTCTGCAAGCCCGTGGTCACCTTCTCGCTGACCTTTCCTGCTGTGTCCTTTACAGCCGTGGCGACCTTGTCCTTTGCGTCTTTTACGTCGCTCAGGGCCTTGTCCTTGGCTGCTTCGACGTCTTTCGCTTTCTCGGCAGCCGATTTGTGGAGCTTCGCTTCCTCCTCTTCCGCCTCCTTCTTGGTTTCATCGAGGAAATCTTTGACGTCTTCGGTGACTTCCTCGGCAGCGTGCTTTGCCCCCTTGATTAGCCCAGAGAAGAACCCTCCGCCCTTCTCCTTCGCTTTTTTAGCTTCTTTGGAGGCCTTGTCTTTCGCTGCCTCGGCGCCATCAGCGACAGCGTCCACGCCAGATGAAATTTTCCCTTTTACAGCCTCGACGTCCTCTTTCACCTCTTTGGAGACCTTGTCTTTGGCAGCTTTAGCACCGTCGGCTATGTCTTCGGCGACAGCCGTCGTCTTGTCCTGGACTTGTTTCGCCCCATCAGAGATCTTCTCGCCTACCGCTTTACCAGCATCGGAGACCTTGTGCGCCCCTTCGGATACTTTCTCACCAACCTTGCTCTTAGCGTCCTTAGCTGCAGCAGCGACCTTGTCTTTCGCTGCTTCGGCGTCCTTCAGCTTCTCCGCAGCCGCGTCTCGAACTTTGGTCTCTTCCTCAGCTGCCTCCTTCTTTGTCTCATCGAGGAACTCCTTCACGTCTTCGGACACTTCTTCGGCAGCGTGCTTTGCCCCCTTGATCAGACCAGAAAAGAAGCCGCCGGTCTTTTCCTTTGCTTTCTTCGCCTCCTTCGCTGCTTTGTCCTTCGCAGTCTCGGCTCCTTCGGCAACCGCAGCCATTCCCGATGATATTTTCTGCTTTGCAGCCTCTGCGTCCTCTTTCACTTCTTTGGACACCTTCTCCTTCGCTGCCTTTACGCTGTCGGTTGCGTCTTTGGCAGTCGCAGCTGCCTTGGCTTCAGTTTTCTTGGCTCCATCCTTCAGATGTTCCACCGCGGCCTTGCCAGTGTCTGCTACACTTTGCATCCCGTCCGACACCTTCTGTGCCACTTTATCCTTAGCTTCCTTGACGCCGGATAAAGCTTCGTCTTTTGTAGATTCAGCTTCCTTCAGCTTCTCCGCAGCTACTGCCCGAGCTCTAGCCTCCTCCTCTGCAGCTTCCTTCTTGGTTTCGTCGAGGAAGTCCTTCACGTCTTCAGAGACTTCCCCGGCAGCGTGCTTCGCACCCTTGATCAGCCCAGAGATCAGACCACCGCCTTTCTCCTTTGCTTTTTTAGCTTCCTTAGCTGCTTTGTCTTTCGTAGCCTCTGCGCTCTCTGCAATTTTCTCTACTCCCGAAGCTGCTTTATCTTTTACCAAGGTTGCGTCCTTCTTTATCTCCTCGGACACCTTGCTTGCTGTTTCCTTCGCTTCATCTGCCAAATCTTTGGCTGCTGCTTCTGACTTAGCTTCAACCTGTTTAGCGCTGTCCACAGCTTTCTCAGCAATGGTTTTTCCAGCATCGGATGCCTTTTGCACTCCAGCAGCTGCCGTGTCGCTGATCTTATCCTTGACATCCTTCGCAGCTGTGGTAACCTTGTCTTTAAGGTCGCTAAGCTCGCCAACCGCTTTGTCCTTCGTGGCTTCCATCTCTTTAACCTTTTCTGCAGCTGCTTCGCGTGCATCGGCTTGTTCTGCAGCCGCCGCTCTTCTTGTTTCTTCGAGGAAGCCTTTGACATCATCTGTCACATCATCAGCCGATTGTTTTGCACCCTTGAACAATCCAGAGAGGAAACCACTGCCTTTCTCTTTAGCTTTCTTAGCTTCCTTGGCAGCTTTGTCCTTTGCAGCTTCTGCACCATCAGCCACTGCAGCTACTCCAGACGCAACCTTGTCTTTCACGATGGCAGCATCTTCTTTAACTTCCTTCGAGACTGTGTCCTTTGCAGCCTTTGCACCGTCAACTACCTTCAGAGCTGCTGCTTCCGTCTTGCCTTTAACTTCCTTCGCTCCGTCAGCGATCTTTTCACCTGCTTCTTTGCCGACATCGGACACCTTCTGCGCTCCGTCGTGGACCTTACCGCTCACCTTGTCTTTAACATCCTTCGCAGCACCAACGACTTTGTCTTTACCGGATTTTAGATCGTCCACAATTTTATCTTTGGCAGCTTCAGCACCCTTTGCTTTCTCAGCTGCAGCTTCCTTCAATCTCGCCTCCTCTTCAGCAGCCTCTTTCTTCGTTTCGTCAAGGAACTCCTTCATGTCTTCGGACACCTCATCAGCTGCATGTTTTGCTCCTTTGAACAATCCAGAAAGGAAACCACCAGTTTTTTCCTTGGCTTTCTTTGCCTCCTTTGCTGCCTTGTCCTTTGCAGCCTCTGAACCTTCAGCAACCGCATCCACTCCGGATGAGACCTTGCTTTTAACTGCTTCAGCGTCTTCTTTAACTTCCTTGGCAACCTTATCCTTCGCTGCCTTGACATCGTCGGTCACTCCTTGCGCCGCAGCCTTTACTTTGTCTTCAGCCATTTTGGTCCCTTCGACTACCTTCTCGCCAACAGCTTTACCAGCATCAGCAACTGATTGCACTCCTCCTGTTACCTTGTCGCTGACTTTGTCTTTAACATCCTTTGCCGTAGTAGCAATTTTATCCTTGGCATCTGTGACACCCGTCACTGCTTTATCCTTCGCTGTTTTAGCATCTTCCAATTTCTCCGCTGCAGCTTCCTTTAGTTTCGCTTCTTCATCAGCAGCCTCTTTCTTCGTCTCATCAAGGAATTCACCGACATCTTCGACGACTTCGTCAGCAGCGTGCTTTGCTCCTTTGAACAGACCAGAAAGGAAGCCACTCCCTTTCTCTTTAGCTTTCTTTGCTTCCTTCGCTGCTTTGTCCTTCGCGGCCTCTGCACCATCAGCAACGGCAGCTACTCCAGATGCAACCTTCTCTTTCACGATGGTAGCATCTTCTTTAACTTCCTTCGATACCGTGTCCTTTGCAGCCTTGGCTCCATCAGCTACTTTCTGAGTCGCTGTCTCTGTTTTATCTTTAACATCTTTAACTCCGTCGGCGATCTTCTCGCCTGCTGCTTTGCCAGCGTCCGACACCATCTGAACTCCACCAACAACTTTCTCGCTAACTTTATCCTTAGCGTCCTTGACAGTACCGGCCACTTTATCGACAGCAGACTTTCCTTCAGATAAAACTTTATCTTTCGCTGCATCAGCGTCTTTCGCTTTCTCAGCAGCTGCTTCCCGGAGTTTAGCTTCCTCCTCAGCAGCCTCCTTCTTTGTCTCATCTAGAAACTCTTTCATGTCTTCAGAGACTTCGTCAGCCGCGTGTTTCGCACCCTTGATCAGTCCAGAAAAGAAGCCTCCGGTTTTTTCTTTTGCTTTCTTCGCCTCTTTCGCTGCCTTGTCCTTCGCAGCCTCTGCTCCTTCAGCAACTGCTCCTATTCCTGATGCAACCTTCTGTTTAACAGCGTCAGCGTCTTCCTTCACTTCTTTGGTCACTTTATCCTTTGCATCTTTTACACCGATAGCAACATCTTGCGCTACTCCCTTTGCTTTATCCTCAACCTGTTTGGCTCCCTTTGCTGCCTTATCTTTCGCAGCTTCCGCGCCACCAACAACTGCGTCCATTCCCGACGAGACCTTCTGCTTGACCAATTCTGCGTCCTCTTTGATCTCCGTTGCCAATTTATCTTTCGCTGATTTAGCGCCGTCAGCGACGTCCTTAACAGCTTCCTTCACTTTAGCTTCTGTCTTCTCACCAGTCTCTGAAATCTTTGCACCAACGGCTGCGCCAGCGTCCGCCACTTTATCAACACCTTGGGATACCTTCTCACTGATCTTATCCTTGGTATCTTTCACCGCAGCCGCAGTTTTGTCTTTAGCCTGGCCCAAGTCCTCGACCACTTTATCTTTTACCTGCTCCACGCCATCAGCCACTTTCCCAGCAGCCATCTTCGCTTTGTCCTCCACAGACTTTCCAACTTCAGCCGCCTTCTGAACTCCATCAGTTACTTTCTCACTGACTTTGTCCTTGGTGTCCTTCGTGGCACTGACAATTTTATCAGCAGTGTCTTTTGCGCCAGCTACTGCTTTATCTTTCGCCTTTTCAACATCTTTGGCCTTCTCAGCGGCAGCTTCACGAAGTCTAGCTTGCTCTTCAGAAGCTTCTCTCTTGGTCTCATCTAGGAATTCTTTAACGTCACCTGTGGCGTCCTCGACAGCATGCTTGGCTCCTCTGAACAACCCAGAGAAGAAGTTACCGCCCTTGTCTTTTGCCTTCTTCGCCTCCTTCGCGGTTGCGTCTTTCGCAGCTTCTAGACCGTCTGCTGCTGCCTCCATTCCTGAAGAGATCTTTCCTTTCACAGCTTCAGAGTCCTCTTTGATCTCTTTGGACGCTTTGTCTTTAGTGTCCTTGAGGCTGTCTTTCACAGCCCCTGCGCCATCTGCAATAGCTGCAACTCCTGATGCAACCTTGTCTTTCACGATGGTAGCGTCTTCCTTAATTTCCTCCACAACTGCATCCTTTGCTGACTTAGCTCCATCAACTACCTTTTGTGCCGCTGCTCCAGTTTTATCTTTAACCTCTATAGCTCCGTCAGAGATCTTTTCACCAACAGCTTTACCGGCATCGGCCACTTTCTGCGCTCCATCCTGAACTTTATCGCTGACTTTATCTTTAACATCCTTTGCAGCAGTGGAAACCTTCTCCTTCACACCTTTAACATCATCCACCACTTCGTCCTTTGCTGCTTTAACATCCTTCAGCTTCTTAGCAGCAGCTTCTCGCGCTTTCGCATCCTCTTCCGCTGCATCCTTCTTGGTCTCGTCAACGAACTCATGGATGTCTTCGGCTACCTCATCAACCGCGTGCTTTGCACCTTTCAGCAGGCCAGAGAAAAATCCTCCAGTCTTTTCTTTGGCTTCCTTAGCTTCCTTCGCTGCTTTATCCTTCGCTACATCAACAGAGTCAGACACAGCTGTTACTCCAGATGATACTTTATCTTTCACTACTTCAGCATCCTCCTTCAACTCCTTTGACACTTTATCTTTCGCAGCTTCCACGCCACCGGCTATATCCTTGGCAGTTTCTTGCACTTTGGCTCCGGTTGCCTTCACACCTGTTGCCACTGCCTCGCCAGTAGCCTTGCCAGCTTCTGACGCCTTCTGGACTCCGTCGGACACCTTGCCAGTAACAAAATCTGAAGCTCCTTTGACAGTAGCAGCTGTTTTTTCTTTCGCAGCTTTAACATCCGCAACTGCAGCGTCTTTTGCTACCTGAGCCTTGTCCTTCAACTTTGCAGACTCTTTCTTGGTCTCATCAGCAAGTTCTTTAACATCCTCTGACACTTCGTCAGCAGTATGTTTAGCTCCCTTGAAGAGCCCAGAAAGGAAGCCAGTGCCTTTCTCTTTAGCCTTTTTAGTTTCTTTGGCAGCTTTTTCCTTTGCTGCCTCTGCTCCATCAGCCACTGCAGCTACTCCAGACGCAACCTTGTCTTTCACTATGGTAGCATCTTCTTTAACTTCCTTCGACACTGTGTCCTTTGCAGCCTTTGCTCCGTCAACTACCTTCAAAGCTGCTGCTTCTGTCTTGTCTTTAACTTCCTTCGCTCCGTCAGCGATCTTTTCACCTGCTGCTTTGCCAACATCGGACACCTTCTGCGTTCCGTCGTGGACCTTATCACTGACCTTGTCTTTAACATCTTTCGCAGCACCGACGACTTTGTCTTTACCGGATTTTAGATCGTCCACAATTTTATCTTTAGCAGCTTCAGCACCCTTTGCTTTCTGAGCAATTGAGCCTTGCACTTTGTCCCTCTCTTGAGACGCTTCTCTCCTTGTCACCTCAAGGAACTCTTTAACATCGTCTGATACTTCATCGGCAGATTGCTTAGCTCCCTTGAACAACCCAGAAAGGAAACCACCAGTTTTCTCCTTGGCTTTCTTTGCCTCCTTCGCTGCTTTGTCCTTCGCAGCCTCTGCGCCATCAGCAACTGCACCGATTCCTGATGCAACCTTCTGTTTAACAGCATCGGCATCTTCTTTGACTTCTTTGGAAACCTTATCCTTTGCATCTTTGACACCAGAAGCTATATCTTGCGCTGCTCCCTTTGCCTTATCTTCAACCTGTTTAGCTCTCTTCGCTGCTTTGTCTTTCGCAGCCTCTGCTCCATCAGCAATAGTTGCTACTCCAGATGCAATCTTGTCCTTCACGATAGTAGCGTCTTCCTTGATTTCTTTCGCAACTGCATCCTTTGTTGACTTAGCACCATCAGCTACCTTCTGAGCTGCTGCTTCTGTCTTATCTTTAACTTCTATAGCTCCGTCAGAGATCTTTTCACCAACAGCTTTGCCAGTATCGGTCATCATCTGCACTCCATCCTGAACAGTCTCGCTGACTTTGTCCTTCGTGTCAGCTGCAGCTGATACAACCTTTTCCTTAGCCTGATCCAGACCCGATAGTGCCTTGTCTTTAGCTTGGGCTGCACTGTCAACAACATCTTTGGCAGTTGTCTCGGCTTTCGCAGCGGTTTCCTTGGCAGTCGCAGCGACCTTCTGACCAACAGTTTTGCCATCGTCGGAAAGCTTCTGCATTGCATCAGAAGCTTTCTGAGTGACTCCGTCTTTTGCATCCTTCGCAGCGGACACTGCTTTGTCTTTAGCCTGTTTTGCATCGGTTACCACGCTGTCTTTGGCAGTCTCGATGTCTTTCATCTTCTTACCGGCCATTTCGCGTGCTCGAGCTTCCTCCTCGGATGCTTCTTTCCTCGTTTCGTCAAGGAAATCTTTTACATCGTCGGTGACTTCCTCGGCAGCGTGTTTTGCTCCTTTGAACAGCCCCGAGAGGAAACCACTGCCCTTTTCTTTAGCTTTCTTGGCTTCCTTCGCAGCTTTGTCTTTTGCAGCCTCTGCACCCTCAGCAACAGCATCTACTCCCGATGATACCTTACCCTTGACTGCTTCGGCATCTTCTTTGATCTCCTTTGACACTTTATCCTTTGTGTCCTTTGCACCGTCCACTAATTTCTGTGCTGTGGACTTTGTTTTGTCTTGGACTTCCTTAGCTCCGTCAGAAATCTTTTCACCAACTGCTTTGCCCGTATCTGACACCTTCTGGACGCCATCTTGAACTTTCTCACTGACTTTATCTTTCACATCCTTCACTCCCGTGACGACTTTGTCTTTAGCATCCTTTGCTTCAGCTACTGCCTTGTCTTTAGCTGCCTCAGCATCCTTTGTTTTCTCAGCAATTGAGTCTTGCATTCTATCCCTCTCTTGAGACGCTTCTCTCCTTGCCACCTCAAGGAACTCTTTAACATCGTCTGATACTTCATCAGCAGAATGCTTAGCACCCTTGAACAACCCAGAAAGGAACCCACTGCCCTTCTCTTTGGCCTTCTTAGCTTCCTTAGCTGCTTTGTCTTTCGCAGCCTCAGCACCATCAGCAACTGCACCTATTCCCGATGTAACCTTCTGTTTGATAGCATCAGCATCTTCTTTGACCTCTTTGGATACTTTGTCCTTTGCAGTTTTGACTCCACTAGTCACATCTTGTGCTACTCCCTTTGCTTTGTCACCAACCTGTTTGGCTCCTTTGGTTGTCTTGTCTTTCACAGCTTCTGCACCATCAGCAACTGCTGCAACTCCAGATGTAACCTTGTCTTTCACGATGATAGCGTCTTCCTTAATTTCCTCCACAACTGCATCCTTTGCTGACTTAGCTCCATCAGCTACTTTTTGTGCCGCTGCTCCTGTTTTATCTTTCACATCTTTAGCTCCATCAGAGATCTTTTCACCAACAGCTTTGCCAGCATCGGCCACTTTCTGCGCTCCATCTTGAACTTTATCGCTGACTTTATCTTTCACATCCTTCACTCCGACGACGACTTTGTCTTTAGCATCCTTTGCTTCAGCTAGTGCCTTGTTTTTAGCTGCCTCAGCATCCTTTGTTTTCTGAGCAATTGAGTCTTGCACTTTGTCCCTCTCTTGAGACGCTTCTCTCCTTGTCACCTCAAGGAACTCTTTAACATCGTCTGATACTTCATCAGAAGATTGCTTAGCTCCCTTGAACAACCCAGAAAGGAACCCACTGCCTTTCTCTTTAGCCTTCTTAGCTTCCTTAGCTGCTTTGTCTTTCGTAGCCTCGGCACCATCAGCAACTGCACCTATTCCCGATGTAACCTTCTGTTTGACAGCGTCAGCATCTTCTTTGACCTCTTTGGACACTTTGTCCTTTGCAGTTTTGACTCCACTAGCCACATCTTGTGCTACTCCCTTTGCTTTGTCACCAATCTGTTTGGCTCCCTTCGCTGTTTTGTCCTTCGCTGCTTCTGCGCCATCAGCAACTGCTGCAACTCCAGATGCAACCTTGTCTTTCACGATGGTAGCGTCTTCCTTAATTTCCTCCACAACTGCATCCTTTGCTGACTTTGCTCCATCAGCTACTTTTTGTGCCGCTGCTCCAGTTTTATCTTTAACTTCTTTAGCTCCATCAGTGATCTTTTCACCAACAGCTTTGCCAGCATCGGCCACTTTCTGCGCTCCATCTTGAACTTTATCGCTGACTTTATCTGTAACATCCTTTGCACCAGCAACGACCTTATCCTTACCAGCTTTTAAATCGTCTGCAAGTTTATCTTTCGCAGTTTCAGCATCTTTTGCTTTCTTCGCCGCGGCTTCCTTCAATTTCGCTTCTTCCTCAGCAGCCTCCTTCTTTGTTTCTTCAAGGAAGTCGGTAACATCCTCAGTTACCTCCTCAGCTGCGTGCTTTGCTCCCTTGAACAATCCAGAAAGGAATCCACCGCCTTTCTCCTTTGCTTTCTTGGTCTCTTTCACAGCTTTGTCTTTTGCGCTCTCTGCACCATCAGCGACTGCGTCTACTGCAGATGACACTTTCTGCTTTGCCGCTTGAGTTCCATCCTTTATATCCTTTGACACTTTGTCTACTGTCTCCTTGACTTCCCCAGTTGTCGCCTTTGCTTTATCTTCGGCCTGTTTCGCAGTCTCTGAGACCTTCTGTCCAGCAGTCTTGCCAGCATCGGACACTTTCTGCACTCCTTCAGATACTCCCTCGCCAATTTTAGTTGCGGAGTCCTTTGCCACTTCTGCAACCTTGTCTTTAGCATCTTTCAAATCGCCTACAACCTTATCCTTTCCTGCCTCCATTTGTTTCAGTTTATCTTTTGCAGCTTGTTCAGCTTTAACCTTGTCTTGTGTCGCTTCTCTCTTCATCTCTTCCAGGAAATCCTTGACATCATCAGTTGCCTCATCAGCAGCGTGCTTGGAACCTTTGAAGAGTCCAGACAGGAAGCCACTGCCCTTCTCTTTAGCTTTCTTCGCCTCTTTTGCAGCTTTGTCCTTTGTTGCCTCTGCACCATCAACTACTGCATCAACTCCAGATGAAACTTTTGTCTTCACTATCTCTGCATCTTCCTTGATCTCCTTTGACACTTTATCCTTTGTGTCCTTTGCACCGTCCACTAATTTGTGTGCTGTGGACTTTGTTTTGTCTTGAACCTCTTTAACTCCGTCAGAGATCTTTTCGCCAACAGCCTTGCCAGCATCGGACACCTTCTGAACTCCATCTTGAACTTTCTCGCCGACTTTATCCTTGACATCCTTCGCACCAGTGACGACTTTATCTTTAGCATCTTTTACTTCAGCCACTGCTTTGTCTTTAGCCGCTTCGCCATCTTTCATCTTCTCAGCAGCCGCATCTCGAAGTCTGTCCTTCTCTTGAGATGCTTCTCTCTTTGTTTCATCAAGGAATTCTTTAACATCATCTGTCACTTCATCGACAGAATGTTTGGCTCCCTTGAACAACCCAGAAAGGAACCCACTGCCCTTCTCTTTGGCCTTCTTAGCTTCTTTCGCTGCTTTGTCTTTTGCAGCCTCTGCGCCATCAGCAACAGCATCTACTCCAGATGAAACCTTGTCCTTCACCAGATCAGCGTCCTTTTTGATCTCCTTCGAAACAGTGTCCTTCGCAGCCTTGGCACCGTCAACTACCTTCAGTGCGGTTGTTTCCGTCTTGTCTTTAACATCCTTTGCTCCGTCAGCGATCTTCTCGCCAGCTGCTTTGCCAGCATCAGCCACTTTCTGCGCTCCATCATGGACTTTGTCACTGACTTTGTCCTTAACATCCTTTGCTGCAAGAACAACGGTGTCCTTTCCTTTCTTTGCATCAGCCACGAGTTTGTCCTTCGCAGATTCAGCATCTTTAGCTTTTTCCGCCGCTGCATCCTTCAATTTCGCCTCCTCTTCAGCAGCCTCCTTCTTAGTCTCGTCAAGGAATTCCTTCACGTCTTCGGACACCTCATCGGCTGCGTGTTTTGCTCCCTTGAACAACCCAGAAAGGAAACCACCAGTTTTCTCCTTGGCTTTCTTTGCCTCCTTCGCTGCTTTGTCCTTCGCAGCCTCTGCGCCATCAGCAACTGCACCGATTCCTGATGCAACCTTCTGTTTAACAGCATCGGCATCTTCTTTGATTTCTTTGGAAACTTTATCCTTTGCATCTTTGACACCAGTAGTTATATCTTGCGCTGCTCCCTTTGCCTTATCTTCAATCTGTTTAGCTCCCTCCACTGCTTTGTCTTTAGCAGCCTCTGCGCCATCAGCAATAGTTACTACTCCAGATGCAACCTTGTCCTTC
Source organism: Lasioglossum leucozonium (assembly GCA_028454225.1). Taxonomy (NCBI): domain Eukaryota; kingdom Metazoa; phylum Arthropoda; class Insecta; order Hymenoptera; family Halictidae; genus Lasioglossum; species Lasioglossum leucozonium. The sequence goes on from CM052214.1 coordinate 2,694,895, forward strand.
ACTATGGTAGCGTCTTCCTTGATTTCCTCCGCAACTGCATCCTTTGCTGACTTGGCACCATCAGCTACTCTCTGAGCTGCTGTCTCTGTTTTATCTTTAACTTCTTTCGCTCCATCAGCTATCTTCTTACCTGCTGCTTTTCCAGTATCGGCCACCTTCTGCGTTCCATCATGGACCTTATGACTGACCTTGTCCTTAACATCCTTTGCAGTAGCAACTACTTTGTCCTTACCAGATTTTACATTGTCCACGATTTTATCTTTCGCAGCTTCAACACCCTTTGCTTTCTCAGCTGCAGATTCCTTCAATTTAGCCTCCTCTTCAGCTGCCTCCTTCTTCGTCTCGTCAAGGAACTCTTTCACGTCTTCGGACACCTCATCGGCTGCATGTTTTGCTCCCTTAAACAACCCAGATAGGAAACCACCAGTTTTTTCCTTGGCTTTCTTTGCTTCCTTTGCTGCCTTGTCTTTTGCAGCCTCTGCACCTTCAGCAACTGCATCCACTCCGGATGAGACCTTTCCTTTAACAGCCTCAGCGTCTTCCTTAACTTCCTTGGCAACTTTATCCTTCGCTGCCTTTGCTCCATCAACCACTTCTTGACTCACTGCCACTGTTTTATCCTTAACATCCTTAGCTCCTCCAGTGATCTTTTCCCCAGCTGCTTTCCCAGCATCTGCCACCTTCTGTGCTCCATCATGAACTTTATCGCTGACTTTATCTTTGACGTCCTTCGCTGCAAGGACAACAGCATCCTTCCCTTCCTTCACATCAGCTAAAACCTTGTCCTTCTCCGTCTCAGCGTCTTTGATCTTCTCAGCAGCTTTCTCTCGAGCTTTAGCTTCCTCGTCTGCTGCCTCCTTCTTCGTCTCATCGAGGAACTCTTTAACATCCTCTGTAACCTCGTCAGCAGCGTGTTTTGCTCCTTTAAACAACCCGGAGAGAAAACCAGTACCCTTCTCTTTTGCTTTTTTAGCATCGTCCTGAACCTCTTTCGACAATTTACTCGCCTCTGATTTTCCTTCATCAGCCACACCTTTCGCAGCTTCGTGGCCTTCTTCAACAGCATCTAGAGTAGCATTCGCAATATTCTGCGTGTCTTCCATTAGCTTAGTACTGGTCTCACGAGCTTTGTCCACAGGCTTTGTCTCCTCCAGAGGTGCACTCTTTTCCCTGGACCTGCTTCTGGAATCTCTGGACAGTTTCGGACTCCTAAATATCCCTAGGATCCCACTTCCCTTGTCCTTATCAGCAGGCTCTGCTTCCGGCACCTTGGCAGACTTCTGCATATCATCTGGATGATCCGAAACTGCAGCAGTCGCATGTCTAGTCTCCTCGTCGCCACTATCGAAGGACGTATCCTTAGAAGAACTCTTCTCCCTGGACGCACTCCTCTTTTTGCTCTTCAACTTCGGGCTCTTGAACATGCTGAAGAAACCTCCACTCTTATCTTTCCCCTCTTCGTCCTTCGACCCTTCGACTGGCTCCTTCTGCCTCTCCAGACTCTTCTCCTTCTGCGCATCAGATTTTCCGTTCATGTCCTTCTGAGGCGTGCGCTTATCGATCTCAGACCTCTTCTGGACCTCTGCGATGTCGTATGAGTGTCCGTTCAGCCTCTCCCTAGGCGTGTCGTCGTACTGGACGTGCGAAGTGAAAGTGTGAACCTCGTCCTTGATCACGGATGACTTCTCATCGACTTTAGGAGTGGTCTTGCTTTCAAAATGTTTTTTCGCGTCATCTAGCAATTTCCCTGTGGCCGTTTTGGCGTCTTCATCGCCACTGTCGAAGGAAGTGTCTTTCGACTTCTTCGCCTTCTTCTCCTTGGATTTAGGGCTCTTGAAAATGCCGAAGAACCCGCCTTTCTCCTTGTCTTGATCTTCGGTCGTTGCAACAACAGTGTCAGGCGCGTCTGTGCTCGTCACTTTTGCATCGTGCTTCGTTTCCCAATGGTCGTCGGGTTGCGTAGCCGCCGTCCTCCTCGCGTCATCCAGGAACATCAAGGTAGCTAATTTCGCGTCTGGCGCGGTGCCAGACTCGCTGACCATGAAGCCTGTTCGTGTTTCTTGTCCCGCAACGGGCGCAGGAGCTTTGACTTCCTCGTCTCCACTGTCGAAGGACGTGTCCTTCGATCCTGTCTTGCTCTTCTTCAGCTTGGACCCTTTGAAGATCCCCGACAATATCCCACCGCTCTTCTCTTTCGACTTCTTCGCTTCGTCCTCCTGCTTATCGTCAGGGGTAGCATACTGAGCGGTGTAAACGCCTTCGTAAGCTGAAACCTGTTTCTCGCTGGTTTTAGGCTCTTTTGGAATGTGTTTTGGTTGCTTCTGATCGTCCTGCTTGGCTTCTTTCGCTTTTACCGGTGCTCCTTTGGCTGTGTCCTTCGTGGGACTCGTAGGAGACGTTAGCTTCTCATCGATTTCCTTGCCCTCTTTCGACATTAGCTCCTTCTTGCTAGCTACCGTCTGTTTGCCGTTCGAGGCTGTTTCTCTAGGCGAAGTCTGATCGACTTCTTTGACGGTGACCGTTTGCGTGATCACCGGCGGCTGTCCCGTTTTACTGTCGATCACCGAAACCACGGTTTTCGACGCCACGATAGTCACGGCCGGGTCACCCTTGCCATCGCGGACGTAACGCTGTTTAATTATGGTCGGCTCGACCACTGGCACGCCCTGAACTTGCTCGGTAACGGGTTTGAACCTAAGACTCTTATCTTTCTGCTCCCTGTCGCCTAACTGTTCCCTAACAAAACTCTGAACTACAGCACCTCTTGCCTCTTTATTGTCCCGCGCATCATCATCATCATCACAAACCACCGACCACCCTTCCTTCGCTAACTTCCCCATCTCTTTCTCCGCGTCTGCTATTACACCTGTTAATTAAGTATTACATATTTTAGGCATCTGTAAACGTGGCAAAATGAAAAGAACACATTTTTTTTTTTTGAAATTTGTTTTTTGTTTTGATTGATTGATTAAGTCATTTCAGTCATGATTAGTGTAAGCCAGCTTTCTCGGCATTGCTCTGTATTTTGTTTAAGAATTCAGCGGTTAGACTCTCGTGTGTGGTTTTGTGCATCGAGTGTTTCGTGCTGTGGAGCAGCTATCCAAGATGTTTGCTATTGTTTCGAAAATGATTCTCGTGGGAAATTTGTGAGTGGATTGTAATTCAAAATTTTCAGAAGAAACTAATGAAACTGAGACGTTTAAGGGATATTCTTCCTCGGAGGGGTTAAAAATCGATTTCGCTAGTGCATTTTCGACACAGAAATGTGTTCCCATGAATTTATATAAACACCAATAAAAGTGTATTCTTGAAATACATCAAGTGATATGATCATTTCCTGTCTCAAAAACAATGTTAAAACGATACCTCGACAGTAGAATATCCCTTAATTAATTAAGCGACATCACCAATTTTCTTGTACGAGACTCTAATCGTGAACAAATTAGCGTGTTACTCTAATTCGAGAAACTTTGAGAGCTGTTCCGTGTGCCCGCACAGTTAGGCCACACATGTCGGCCGTTCATGCAACGCCAAAAAATTGCAGCGAAACCTTTTTTTGCTGAAACAAATTAATGGGACGAAGAGTGTCGAAGTAGTAGAAAGGCTATTAGTGGGTCATTAAAAAAAATGAGAGACACAGAGAGAATCGCAATTATAATACAGTATGAGTAGTCGCTTTTTTTAAGGCGCAAAAATAAATAAATAAGTAGTATCGTTACGCAATTAAAAATAAAAGCAAGCTGAATCGATTCGAAGAGATCCGCATCGGCGCTCCAGAACCTGTGAGTGAAAGATATAGAATAGATGATATAAAAATGTCAAAAAAGAAAGTAAATGTTCTAGTGCCGACGACCCTCCAGCTAAGCTAAGAAGTTTTGAACGCTCGTGAATCGTGTCCAGAATCAGAATGCTGTGCTATAGTTCTACCGGAAACGATCGCCTACGTTGTTGAACGTAATGGGAACTACGCCTGTGAACTGTTGCCACTGTTGCTAATTACTATGTTCAAGGTTTATGTATGTTATTTATTTAATAATACGTGACGTGCTGTGCGTGTTGCGTAGTATTGTTGTTCAAGTCGTTGGCCGTGTATCGTATATAGTTTAAATAAGTATAATGTAAAGTCACGAGTACATCATAAACCTTTGCCGGTCGAAGAATGTGAAGCAGTAATACAGCAACCGCATCACACTATTCACAATAATTAATAGGTTGCGCTGCATAGGCTCAAATCGTTTCTTAATCATTTTTCTCAATGGCCAATTACTACTAAAAACTAAAAAAGAGAAACACAATTGTACAACGATGAACTATAACATAATGAACACGATGTCACTAGAAGCGAGATCTTGAATAATAGAGCCATGTGTAGCACTAGGCGATTAAAATCTGATCGTCGAATGGTTAATAATAAAGTCGTTGTCCTCGAACCAAGCGTGATGATATTATCGCGTTAAGTTCGTCATGCTGCGTACTTCCGATGGTAAAGATCATGGTAAGACCGCTTGTATGGATGATTTTTCGCGCTAGATCACTGCGCGCCCACTGAATTGATCTTTGCAGCTAGATATTTGACAATGCACAGCTCGTCGGAAGCGCGGCCCCTCAACCCACCATTTTTGCTCAGCGATGATGCGGAAAACCACTTACCGGAAACTATTTGGTTGGCTTGCGAGGCCACCCTCTGTCGTCTCTCGTCTTCGCGGTCTTCGTCGACCTCGTCGCGTGACTTTTTACTCATCACGTCTGCTACACGACATTTCTGTTCGAGAAACTCGGCCATTACGTCCCCAAGCTCTTTCTCGTCGCTCGCGTACTTATCTTTGATGGGGGTCGAGGTTCCGTTGAATGCAGTGCCGTTTGTGATCGTGACATGCTGTTTTGCTGTTCGGTGCAACAAACAAACAAGAAAACAGTGATTTAACACGCGTGATCCGAGCCAGCTATCCGATTCAACGTTCCGACGCGCCGGAATAACACGAACCGTCCCCGACAAGTAACCGACTATCTTATTTTATATTTTGCTGCGCTTTTTAAATCATATTTCATGGCTCTGACAGATCTACGACCTAAAAAATTGTGATTTTATGTGTTTATGACGCGTGCGGATTACAGTACAACGATGGAACAGAATTTTAGCTGCAATTTTTCATAGTGCAAAAAATCATTTTTGGAAAACGATAGTTTCTGTTTTTCTTTGAGGCACTGTACAAATCATGTAACATGTAACGTGTAATATTATGTACAGCTAACAAAAAAAAAAAATAGCGATTTTAATATTTATACAGTTCGATTCCCTGTGCATTTTGCGAGTGTTGTTGCATTTAAATTATGAATTAATGTTTTTCGCTTCAAATTAAAATCGAACGTCGCCCGATAAATGTCATAAAGACGCAAAATAGTGCACCGACAGCAAATGATACTATTATGCGAGCAATCGCGGCAAATGTATTATACAAGGCGTTACAAGAAAGTGCTTACGAAGAAATAATGTAAACTCGGTCTTATGATCTAACACAATTTTCTTAGCAATGACAGGAAATAAGGCTGGCCTGTTATTCACAAGAATAATGCAAGCAGTGACGTCATATCCTTTAGAGAAGTGTAATCGTGTGTATGTGTAGTTTTTTAATGGTATTCCAATTGAAGTTTGCACATTGTTAATAAAGACTCAATAAGAAACAAGTAGTAGAAGTTGGTGTAATTATGTAGGATATACGTACTTGGTGTTTCGTGCTTAGTGCCGGTAATACTGAGGTCTTCCACGGAATCCTAAACAATAAATTCACCAATTAACAAGTCACCAATTAACGAATCAATTAATTGGCAAATAATAAATTTGGACTGTGAGGGGTGAGCATTAGATTATGTGTCGAAGCAGTTAACAGATGTAGTAAATTAATTGATTTACAAACCTTAGTTCTATTGAGTTCGTAATCAGGATCCATCTTCGGATCCATTTTGGCGTCGCGTCGCAACGATGTGTCCCTTGAAGGTCCCAATTCTTCTTTCAAAGAATCGAATCCAGGTTGATCTAATCGAACTCTGGCAACTGCTTGCTCTACGTCGTCGGTCACCAATTCCACGTTAAATATACACTTTTTCACGATGTCCTCGCGGCCGATCTTATTTAACGCCTTGTCTATAGAATTTCCTGCACACACAAACATATTTTCACTTTTAAATATATTCACAAACATTCTAGAACCCTTCAAAAATGATATTATATTTTTCTATGTATGTAATATTTATTCGAGAATTCTGTACTTGTTTTAACGAGAAACGATCTTGTTTAGACTCTCTTCAAACAAGTTATGTGGAGCATTGTTTATCCACTCGGTTATCATTGGTTTCATTAACCTTTTCGCCTCGATTTAAGCATCGTTAATTTGAAATGTCTTGTTCAATTAGTTCTGGAGATACCCGAATGAGAAATTTAAAAAAAAATATCGACTTATTTAAGATTACAGATTACAGATTTTACTCGGTTGTTTAGAAAAAAAAACCACTATCAAAAATAATTTTAAAATGTTTAAAAAGGTCGGAAAATAATGATTTAAAATTATGATTAAAAAAAAAAGTTAGGAAACGACTAAACTTCGCTTACATAAAACAAACCCACTGAAGAATTTATCAATTATAAATAAACTCCGTAAACTCCGTTTACGGTGTTGAAGGAACAAAAACGCAATTCTCACGATAATTTCAAAATTTTCCCGATCACATGCTAATCACGGGACAGTAAAATCGCTCTAATAAGGAGAACATCGTCGAAAATAAGATACCCTACTTCGATAAGCAGCGAACGATTGCTCTTCTCTCGTGAAAATTATCACAACTTCGCAGTAGTATATCTACCAAACGACTGGAGAGCAAACTAGATGACCGATGTCCCTAATCAACAAGAAGCATTCCAAGTCGTGTCCGCACACACGCGTGATCCGATTAAACGATGTATACCAGAAAATTTCTACAATTTCGTAAACATCCCTTGCGATGCAAACATGGTACATCACACCATGTATGCGAGAGCAAACACATTTTTCGTCTTAACGAAAAATTTTCCTCTCGACGATACACACCTGAGCTCATCGAAATCTGACATTTTTGAGCAGGTGACCTCCTAAAAAGCAACGACAGCTCGCTGACGTAAGTCTTAGTCCTTTCGTTCTCGTATTCTTGGTACAAGGATATGAACATTCTCGCTTCAGAGTAGGTAAAACAAATTTTAAATAATATAGAGCGTCGCGTAGAGATAAATAATATTCAAGGAAGACGCACAAGATGCACTGTCACTTTCACTGCGTTCTCGACACGAATGGGACGCGTCAGTTTACTGTTTACTTTAAACGATTGCAGAACTGTACGCGCATTACTGTCTTGTGTCAGTGCCATTAGTATCGCTAAAAAGGAGGAGGGGAGAAAAGAGTCCATAGGTTTATGTCAGGCATAATAATGCGGGGATGAGATCATCAACTACGTTGCTCCTCAGATTCCACAGGTCTTAGTCAAACGCGCGCGTCTGATTAATTGACCTTGCCGAGAAAAAACAGGTTTCTTTTTAGATTTTTCGCTATCTGCTACTACATCTAACATTCTGCTATGACAGAAAAAAAAGATCTACAAGGTGTTTGAACCATATCTTTAATTTTAGCGACGCGTGGATCGCATATTAATGATTCACATACACGATCCTTGACTCTGTGTTCAACGCTTCCGCATCATAATTTTACATCAACGATTCCTTTATTATTTCAAGTGTTTCGACTGATTGTAAGACGAAAGAGAACCTCGAGTAACTGTTGCTATTATCGCGGAACGTCGTATGCTAAATAGTAAATAGAAATGAATGTATGCTTCGCGGAATTTCAAAGTCAAACGATCGACAAACGTACATGACGCGTCGCTGCTCATTGATTCGGTAGAACAGTGAGTAAAAGGCGAGAATACTATGCTTCATGGAATCGTTCCTGACTGTGTTCCTCGAGCGTATTTACGATGCTGATATAACAAGTGCTAATAGTAGAGTAAACGTGGTAGCATGTTTAATATTAGACGTGATATGCGGGGGAAAGTATATGCAAAAGTCTACGTGCAAGTAACTGATGACTCGAAAGTTTAACATTTTTCAAAACTATTTCAGTATAGGAATTCTCTGGACGCAAAAATATGTTACATAAGAATCGCGTACAGTATAATACACACCTGTAACTTTGTTTCCGTCTTTCTGCCATATCTTCAGCATCGCCGCGGCTTGCTGGGCAGGCTTATTAGAATACTCTTCTTTAATGGAGGACACTTCATTAGGCGGAATATTCAATTCCTCCGCGAGCTTCTCCCAGTCCGAGCCCAACAGGTTCGCGATATCTGTTATTCTTATTGTTGCTCTGTGAATAGTGTCTGGACGACCTGAAGGAAGTAATTAACATTGAAACAGTTCCGCCTCGGATGTCCACGGCTTATCCGCGGAACGATCTGCCACAGCGTCTCTCAACCTTTTGGTCGTCCAACGGACTTTATATATGTTTTTAATACTGAAATAGTAATAATTCTCGGCGCAAGGTTCGATCAAAATTAATTTAAAGCAAATTTGCGATTTTGCTTTAAATTAATTTTGATCGAACCTTGCGCCGAGAATAATTACTATTTCTATATTAATTTAATTACGATCGAGAGAACAAGAGAAATGTTTTTAATACTGCCTAACTTTTCTGAACGTTCATTCGCAAAAGGTTGAGAAACCCTGTCTCGGGCCAGGACGCGTACTTATGCCACCGTCGCGTAGAAAACTATAATTCTTCGAGAGCTCCAAAAGATCGACCTCCGATACCGCGGTGTCTGGCGATATCTTCTCTGGCAGTAGGATATTCAACGTGCAAATCGGCGTTTGAGGCAGTTCACCCTTAGGTACCTTCGGCTCGCTCATAAACATAATGCGGCCCATCATGTCCGCCGCGTCCGGATCTTTTACTCTAGCCGTGAACGGAACTCTGTTCTCCTTGAAGGCTCTAAACGGCAGCTGGAGTTGCTCTCCACTCTTCAAAACTGGCACAAGGTTGCCCGAAAACTCCATGTATTGCGTCTTTCCCTCCAACACCTGCAGCAATTAAATCCAAGACGAAAATGGATAATTAAACTGCCAAATGAGAATACGATTTTTTCAATGTTTTCAGGTTTGCATTTTACAGACGTATAAAATTCGCAGATTATTCCGGACAACGCGGTGATTACGTGGAATAATTTCTGCGTGTGAATCCGACTTGGAGAACTCCAGTTGCAGAACAATTATACTGGTTATTATTACAGTGATTCAGCTAGTTGAGATTCTTTGAGTGTCTATGATTCACGGCTTAAGGTTTCTTAATCATTTTTCTAATGGCAGTGGATAATTTTAATTGTGCACTAACTATAAGAAGTTGATTCAGTTACGCAATCTAATGGATCACACAATATATTTTCTTGTACCACGAAGATTAATCGAAAGCTAATAAACATTTGATTTTCATCTATAAAAATATGAATGAATTTGATGAATTTTTACACAGAGAATCGTATGAGCTTTATTAAGTAATGTATAAAATGAGGAAGAACTACAAGAAGCATTTTTTAATAAATTTTTTATGGGGTTGAGTGTTCGATGGATGTAAGTGTCTACAATCATGTTTCTGACTTACCTCAACATCTCGACTCTTCGCAACCTCCGTGAAGTGTTCTTGATTCTCCAAAGTCTTGTCTTCTTTGTCATCGGTCATACAGAAGACACGCAGCCTTGCTTCCAATGGATCTACTCGCTTTGCAAATACTACAAATCTGCGGACGAAATGCTCCAATAATTTTTCATACTTAAGCAAGCTTGTAATCATGCAGGTAAAACTGCGGTTGCAGCGAGGGATTTATGTACTCGGAAAATTTTGCATATTATACGCAGACGATGTTTTACTTTAAAATGTACAGAATGGAGTAGAATTAAATTCTTCAGTTTCGTAAATAGTCTATATAAAAAAATCTACGTATAATATACGAGCGAAAAATGTTCTACCTGCGATTACGTTCGGTAAAATTAGCTCTCTGTATTTTTCATAGAATTTTTTTTTTTCGAAAATAAGAAATTGAAAGTGAGTGATGTCAAAAACGTACTTAGCCATGAAAGGTACGTGTGTCGCATGTGTGTATAGCTCTGTAGCCATTTTCGTGGCTTCGGATATATTCCGACAATCCATTAACCAGAAGCGAGCGGATACTGTGGTAGTAAAGGAAACGCAATCTTTGACGAACGTGAGCGGCGTCGAGCCTGTGACATCCTCCCAGACTGCCCGAGACTGACCCCCTGAACGACATATATACCAAGTCCAATAACATTATTAAAATATGTCCGTGTTACGAATACAAGAATCGGCAGAAGTGATTATGTGTGGGATTTGAATCCGATGCGACCGAGATTAATTACAAATTAGTTACCACATTCGCCCCCTCCCTACCCCTGGAGATCCACTTTTAATTTTTCGAATGTTTCACCTTGCACTTCATGGAAAAATGCGTCACGCGAACAATTCAACTATACTCGCCTGTATTTTATATATCTTGTAATATCAAAAGCTGTAACGCTATAAATGTTTATACTATTAGAACAAAACTATTAGAAAAATTTGAAAGTCTTAAATATCTAGAAAATGCTTTAAACAAGCTAATAAAAGTTCAATAACAATTTTGAGAACTATTCAATGGTTTATTGTAAACCTGGACCGAAGTGATCGTTTTCAGTAAGAAACGAGCAAGAGCAAGTAAATTCAGTAAACAATATTGTATGAAACAGCAAATGACTAGTCAGCTACTTAATAAATTTTAACAAAGTCCTAAAAAAAATATTTGCATATACTAACAGGAGCACTACTGACAAGAGTAAAATGATCGAATAAAATATTGTATAAAATTATTCCTCACATGTTAAATTTGAAGCAAATTTCTTGTCTTGTTGAAAAATTCACGTAACAAACAAGATTGATGAAACCTGTATTTAATATCGGTCACCATAAGTGCGTTCATGTTACGTGCTGTATCGTGTGTGTGATTAATAACGAAACAAACGACGACCGGGTAATAATGCTTGCTAAATGAAGGAAAAGCGCCATTCAAAGTAATCGCGCGAAAGCAAATACGCGAGTCGTGTGATTATGCGATTGAAAGAAACAAGCGAGAACAAACTGAAGGTATGTGAAACAATACTAATTCCAATCGCGCTGTAATACGTAAGTCGAGAACAAATTGTTCAGTTCCACGGGACAGAGAAAGAATTTTTTACAATAGAAACAGTGTCCAGCTCGAAATATATAAAACTAAACATAAACGATTTTTTGTCGAGAAACAATTATACGATATCCGAAAAAATCGGAACGAAATTTGTCAATTAAAATTTGGTGACATTTGTTGATTGAATCGTAAACTGGGTAAAATACGAACAAAACACTGTACAGCATGGCTGCAACAAATTGTAAGAGATTAAGTTAAACGACAATAATTGTTAGTCTTCGTATCAGTAACGTGGCGTATGGATACATATCAGAATGATCTATTATAGATACATATATATACATATAGATCGTTTTAGTACACAAGGTTGGCAATATTGTCATTGTATATATATTGTATATATAAATTGCAAGCCTAATTATCGAAGCAGTTACCAGTCAAACGAATGTGCTGAAACAAAAACTCTGAAATTAACGCTTACGATGAGCTAGGTAATAAAACTTTATCTACGTTAATTAATAATCCATACCTAAATGACTCAATCCTAACAATATGCAAGCATTAACAATGAATCACAACAAGATATGTATACAACAATGGTACTCAACGAAATGTTTCTATGAAACATGCAGCTACCATCTCCCTTTTAAATCTCTATCCGAAGGTCTCCGGGACGTGGATACACAATTATTTCATTTTGCAATCGATCAGCTCATTCGATTTCGTCATTTCTCCATTTCTCTACAACTGTGGGTGGTGCGTCTCCTTGAAAGCACAGATTTTAACCTCGATTGTTCACTACGACGGTAATTTCAAAGACTATATGTACCTTGGGACTAGGCTCATTTTGTAGATAGAACTATAGGGAATATGATCGTATTTTTTTTAAATTTTCATATCCTCAATCCTGAAGATAAAATTTTTATATTTGTAATTATAGCGTGCCTTCGCTTATGAAATCCAAAGGTATTTCAATAATATAGAAATCAGCAAAACGATGACTTAAACTAGCCCTAAACTAGCTCTGTATACAATTAACCCTTAGCACTCGAGTGGTTACTCAGAGTTACCACTAAAAATTGGTGTCCCATTATTCACAATTGTTTGCATTATTAAATATATTAGTATCCAATTTACTATACACGTTTAAGTATTGTGCGAGGTATTATATCAATTTTATATCCATAAAATCAATAGAGTCCTGTACAATGGAATTACTCCAGGTCGGAAGAAATGTTTAATCTTCGAGTGAAAAGAGCTCCGACTGAAAAGGGTTAATTCCCAATGCATCATAAACCTGCAGTCCCGACGACCTGGGAACAGACGACAATGCCTACCATCCGGCTTCATGCCTGCTAAACTACGGAATTGATCGATCGAATGCAATAGTGATGATAGATCTGATCGTAGAGCAAAAGTACGTGTAACGTAGACAACGTAGTATGTATAATATGTATACACGTAAGGCGGTTTGGCGGCGTATAACAGATTCAGCGCTTATCGGTAAGAGATTCTCCAGTAAGACGGTACGCTGCTCTACAATGTTACGTGCAAGCATATATTACCAGTTATGCTGCACAGAAGTCGCAACGTCGGCGCGTCTCCTGAATACTGATTGATCATGCCTTTGTTGGCTGCCTGCGGCACTGGTATCGTTAAGGTTATCGGTTTGTGGAATTTCCTTCGTCTTGGTTCAACGGTTACGATCGGCGATACCGCCACTCTGTTGCCGAGGAGCTTCGCTACCAAATCGGCTGGTATCGGGTGTGCCTAAACGCAAATCATTAGAGTTCGTTATCGATCACGGCTATCGTCTGTAATCACTTTGGCACACGATAGAAAACGAGGATCATTGTCATGGCTGTTTAACAGGATGTGTTAGCGCCGATCAAGATAAATCTGTGTACCTGGAGACCAACTCGGATTTTTTTGGTAAGGGCTGCCGGTGGAAAGACAGCTTGAACTTGCGGGACAGCCGAGGATGACACTGTGCCACCTTCCGGACCAACTGCGTGAACCTCTTGCCTAATGCGAGACACTACTGCGAAGTAATGTGGGAAGTCTGCAGTCAGTATCCTCACGATTCGGGAGGTTTGGAGATCCTCGAGCTGGCTTAATTCTGCCAGAAGTAAATCGACAGATTATTTTTCTATAGAGAAATAGAGGAAACCTGACGTTATCAACTGATAACAAAAAAAAAGATGGTACCTTCTCCTTCAAAGCTCTCGTTAAGCACATCCTGGACCGCCTCCTCGCTGGCTTCCAAGGTGTGCTCACGCCAAGTTTCTCCGTTGTCCGACCGAAGTATCACTATCTCCCGTTCTTTTCCTCGCAACGAAGCAAAATGAGGTACCTCTATGATCACGGGCCTGTTGGAACAAATACAATTACTCGGTTTAATCGTACAAAACCAACGAAGTGTGATAATAGACAACGCGACAGGACGATCAACATACCCTAAGAACTTGGCGCCCACGGGTCCCAGTTCAAGGATGCGGCTGGCCAGAGCTTCTCCTTCCATGAGAGGCGGCGGATTGGTCAATTTGTCTCTCCTCAGATATCTGCAGGTGACTCTCATCGGCATCGCGGCCTTCCTAGGAGGAACGATTACGCGGACACCGCTGTGCCTGCACCCCCGCATTGCACCGCCTCGTGCATCCACCAAAAAGGAAACCAGGAAGCTGTTCATTGTGCACAAGACAACATATTTTACAAACCCCGTCACAATCGGCGTCGATTCGCGACGAACGAAAATATTCGGGCTTTAGCTTGGAGGACGTTATGACAACGCCGACAGGCTCGGAAAACAAGAGCGTTCATTCCATAAAAGGGCTAAATCACTTAGATACACGTATAATAATAATAATTAAAAAAAAATAATAATCATAGAAACAGTTTGTTCAATACTATGACAATATATATGTATATATATATGAATGTATGTGCGCACACGGATATAGAAAATTATTCGGCCTTTTTGGAAGGTAACATGCCATTCGCTCGAAAGTAAAACCAATTAACAATCAAATAGACATAAACGAGATGCCTCCGGCTAGTATATATTTACAAATCTTGATAAACTATAGCGGAAGATAGTCTCCCGGGAAATTATACACAGTGAAAGCTAGTTTTCTATATTCGAGAGGACTAATTTACTATTTTCTCTTTTTTTAATAGATAATAAAGGTACTTTTTTTCACTTTGTTCGGAAGGCTTACCGGGGAGTTAAGTATTAAAAGCACGCCAAGCCGAAAAGCAATTTTTGGAGAAGATTTTCATACTAAAAGCGAGAACTCGTGGATTGCGGGAACAGTTTCTTTTTCTTTTGTTTTTCCACGGTCTTTCCAAACCCGGATATTATTGACAATGGTGTTGCTTGTAATGCTCCGTGATCGTCGTTTCACGAGAGGGTCGCGAAAATGCATATGGTTCGCGGTGGCTCGTTGTACGATGGAGAAATGAAATTAATGCGAGGGGGTGTAGTCGTGGTTGTGCAAAGATAAATTACATGAGAGAGATGGAGCAAAATAAATTGTAAATTGGAACAACAATGGCTGGAGAGAAGACAGCCTAGCCGGTGCCAGGGAGAGTTGCTGCTGCATGAATACTTTACGGCTGCAAGCGTGAAACTAGTCGACACTTAGGTGTTATCACAACAGAATCGTGGATCGATGCAAGAGCCATCGTATTGTTGACTTGATCACGGTGATGGTGCCGGTGGATCGATTACCGCGTGAACATGGGGATTATTCACAGAGAAGTTGCGTGTGATGCGTGCACAGTGAATATAAGATTGACATACTCGAATTAATTTGCTTAATTTGCCAGATTTGCTTAATTCGCTCGTTGAATTGTAAAAGTAACCGAGCGAGCGATAAAAATCGATTGTTTTTCTTTTTTCTTCCTTCCATATACCGAATAGTCTAAAAATATCGATCACGAACAAATTCCGCGAGGATTGCTCAACGAGGATGATGCAATGGCACCATTCATTGTTTGTCATGCGTTTAAAATACATTATTGCTGGACGGTGAACATTTATACGGACACGCACAGAGTCGGATTGTCATGAGGCCGATTCGGTAAACAGAATTATCGAGCGTGCTTTAATTTGTCGAAATAAACGAAAAATTTGCGAACATTTGCGAAGTTGCGTGTGTAGATCAAAGTCGAAAGTGATCGATCAGGATGATGCATCTTGGCGAGGTATATTCATTGTGCACAATGTGTATTGTACTATCGATCTAACTATAATCGAGCGTCTACGAGCATTGTGCAGCTATACAGAAAATGAAAAAAAAATATACAGAGAACATATAGTATATAAAAATTATATAGTGAAGAGAGCGATACGGCGAGTAACAGAAGCTAAGATTCAAGAGAAGATCACTTACTTTCTCCATTGTGGAATTCTGCGAGTAGCGCAAATAAAATAACAGAGGATCGGGAACAAAATAAAAAACGCGTTAGTATCCATTCGTTCATAAGACATGATTGATGAGAGATGACGACATAAAGAAATGGTGTCGAGAATCTGAATCTAGCGCAACTTTTACAGATTTTCGAATATCTTGTATACATCGCGTAATAATGGTATTTCGAATATGCATTTTTCTTTTGGTTTTGCTATAGCACGTGGGCAACGGTGTCGCGAATTTCCAAAAATTTTTTGGTCTCAGAGTTTTTTTTTCTTTTTTGTTTAAGTTGCTTCCGTGCCATGGAGAGGGTCGCTTTGTATTTGCTTTTTGTGCTTTTTGAACCTTCGAAAACCCGCAATCATCACACGCAAGCCACTTTTAATCTATTCGTACAAAACTACAAAACAGGATAACAATAATAATTATGTATTATAGTAGAGACGCAACGAGGGCACACCACTCACACTCTGCGGAAAAAAGATATACGTTTTAGGACAGCAACGGAAAGCAGACCGCATCGAAATCTGTTCGATTGTTCGTGCATCAAATTATCATTTCATTTTCATCGTTATGTATCAAAAATCTCGTTTTATAAAATAATTGTATTTTTTATATTTCCGGTAAAGACTCACGGATAATTATCGACAGATCTCGTTACGTACGCGAAAAACTTATGGCTTGAACTTATTACGTAACGGGGGTCAACCGAACGAGCAACAGCCACTATGAGGAAGACGTATGTGCTCAACATAATTAAACTGTCTAAAAAGACGAACGATTCCATTCCCCGTATAAACACGAGCATTTCCAATGATCATCTTATAATGTACACACGTTATATTTACCGTGCTATCCGTGTAAGGTAATTAACTCCAAGTGTTAGTACTATCTGTAGTATATCTATACTATAAATAAATGCGTCTTAACCTATCCGATATTTTTACCATTATTCAACGATTCTCAGAGAAATAGTGAAATAAAAAAATATAATAATCTTTTCGTTAGAACAAGAAGACGCCTACACATAAAAAAGGGAAAATAATAAAAAGGGCATGTTGTACCTGTCCCTCCACATTCCTTGTCCTTTCGACATGGTACCAAAAGCTGCCAGCGATGTGTTTAGGGACTCTAGGGACGGTCTAATCTCAGAACAAAATCTGGTATGATTATGGATAACAATTTCATATCATGCGCATGCTGTTTCGTATCATTTCGTGCACTTTATATCTCACACAAACTCTCTATGTATCAATTCTCTTTCGCACTCTCTCTCTCTCTCTCACTCTCTCTCTCTCACACTCTCTCTGTTCTCTTCTCCTTTCACTATCGTTCGTTCTGGAATGTTTCTATCAGGAAGCGGTGCGCGCTTCGGAAAACCGTAATACAATTTTAGATGCAAGCGCGTGCAAACACACGTGGTGCTCTTGTACGAAGGAAAACGTTTTTAAGGCCACAGACGCCCAACGATCTACCTCTTGCCAAGAAGGTAGCTCTCGCGATAGAAAGGTAGAACCCGATCGTTGTTCGTGCAGTACAATGAGCCTGTTATTTGTACCGAGAGCGAGGAGGGAGGGGGGTTCTCGTTGTAAATAGATAACACAAGACCATCCCTGTTTTTCCTAACAATAGTTCTTTTCTCGTCGAGGATTTACCGGCGGACGATTCGGGCCAATTGATGGGGATTCTGGGTCAGCTGGAGTTTGTTCATTTTCGACCAGCAATTTTTGATAAAAAGAAAAAAGTTTCCATGTACAAAAATTTAAAAAATGGATGATTCGAAGCTTCATTGTACTGCCCACGGCTCGAGGTCTCTCCGCGGAACACCAGTTGTTTTTGGACGATTAGCGCGCGTTGGACAAGGCACCGGATGGGCTCGCATTCCGTCAAAGAAATCGTTCATCCCAGCTATACGTCAATGAACAGCATGCTTTTTGTCACTATGTAATCACTATGTAAAAACTGCTACGAGCAAATAGACGACGCAAAAGGTGGCGCCAAGCGATTGATTCTCGGTTTCTCAGCTGGTAAACCGTGTTACATAAAACGTCAAAGCTAGAAACGCATTCGGAGTATAATATATATGTATATAATAGTAGAATGAACGAGGGCGAGGGGCGAAAAAAAGAAGGAAACGAGATCGAAATAGCGTTGCTGTGAGAGAGAATCATGATGGACAACGGAAGACTGATTAAGTACGGTAGTTACGGATTTGGTTCTCGTCGGCACTCCGTTTAGGATCGTTTCGTGCGACGCCTTCGTAACGGTAATAACGGAACCGTGTGCTCTCCGCGTTATTATGCGTTCGTTATGCAGATTACGTAACGCGCGCACGGCGAATTACACCGCTTATTGGGAAATGTAGTCTAACAACCTTTTGTCGCTCCCGACAAGGAAGCCTTCGCTATAAAACAACGTGGTTAGTGCGAGCGAGAGATGACTTCATCGAATATAATTAACCGCACACCGACGCAGATATCGTACTACCATCGAAATTCCAATTGTCTCACCAATGGAGCCGAGATTATTAACTGCACAGCTGATCATGCTATCATCGGTATATTTAGGCGGTTCTGTCAACCCTTCGCGTCAGTGGACAAAATTATTCGACAGAGATAACAGAGAAAAATGTATTGCATTGTTCATTTATTAATCTATTTTTCAGAAAATATCGATGCACCATCGAAACCCCGAATTTTTATTATGTTTTATAACTTTGTCCACCGAAGCGTGAAGCCAATCAAACGTCAATTCGAAGGTCTGCACTTCGGATTACATTCCAGTGTAAATTCAAAGCTCATTTTATACAGCTCGTGCGAGTATCGATTCCCACGATCCAGTATCATGTTTCGATTGTTATTGTATCAGCCAATAAATCTATGGGGTTAATCGTAGCAGGAGTCTTGCACCAAGTCTCGCACACTGTGGTCACACTATAATACACAATATATTATTGTTCTTCGAACTTTCCATAAATTTTACTCTTATCTTTTTTATATATTTTTTTTAATTCTACGCTGTCACTGCCGTGTGCTTTGTGCCGTCACGTGTTGTCTGCCCCCGTTATATAGTGCTACTTTATGCACCGATCGAATCCGGAAAGAAATGTTCCAGTCGAATTGAAAAATTTGTTGTTTCTTTTTCACGAAATTATCTCTTGAAAATTAAGTTCTTGTTGTCTTCATCAATTTCTAATTTTGTTTTCACAATGTTTAATTACAGCGTAGTCCTCGTCGTTGGCGAAGAGAATTTTAGTAATTACACAATGTTATATGTATACGTATAGTACAAAGTTGCATTTCAAAATACTCTCTGTGTGTTAGGAGGTCCAATAAACTTCGTTCAGTAAGCGTGCAGTATCAAACATCGATAAACAAAATTCACTTTACGACCGAGATTCTCATCGCAGCTAGAAAAACCATTTTGTTATACCGTTCGAGATTCACATTTTACTCAACAGTTGCGTTCCGATAAAAATCCCAAAAAGAAAATAAAACAAACCATGCAGATTCCCACGATAATCCGAATTTCGCACTCTCTCGATCCGATCCGCGGATCGATACGGCAAACAACAAAGAAATTTCGTGTCGCGAAATTTAGAAACGGGTTATTCAATCTGCCGATTAGAACCGAATGCAATGTTTTCTAATGCACTGCAGATCGACTTTTCTTGGAAGAAGTATTTGGAACGCACAGACGCTTCCAATACTCTGAAATACGTGTTTGCGTGTGTTGTAGGGTAAGTTGCACTCTCCCGACAAACGTTAATCAATTAATCTGTACAAGCTCCGTTTTCATTTTAATTTCAACAATTTTGCAGTCCCAACGAAACTTACAATTCACCTGGTAACTCTTAATTTTCTATTGAATCGAGTCATCAATTCTTTCAATCTATTATAACTTGTCTTAAATTTTTCGAACTGTTCAAAGAGTTAACAGGTCAGAAGATAACGAAACTTACAATTACTGATTCACCTGGTAACTCTTAATTTTCTATTGAATCGGGTCATCAATTCTTTCAATCTATTATAACTTGTCTTAAATTTTTCGAACTGTTCAAAGAGTTAACAGGTCAGAAGATAACGAAACTTACAATTACTGATTCACCTGGTAACTCTTAATTTTCTATTGAATCGAGTCATCAATTCTTTCAATCTATTATAATTTGTCTTAAATTTTTCGAACTGTTCAAAGAGTTAACAGGTCAGAAGATAGTTCACGGTACAACCTACCCTAAATCATCGAACTTCCCGGCAACTCGGATGAATGAAGTTTGCAAGATAACAATAAGAATCCATTTGCGTACATACCCGACGTGCACTGGGTGCCTGTTAATGTCAACGTTGTCTGGTTTGAGGTTGGCAGCGTTCGATCGGTGGTAATTTTCTTTCGTGATCATCTCGGTTATGGTCGGTGCTGCGAACGAAATCGGTACGTTTTAATCGTCTATGTATTAATTCGTATAAAAATAATCCATTAGAAAAACTGAAAGCCATGATAGAATTTCATTCGGAATTAGTCGAACACGCGGGAATTATGCAATAAATGACTATTCAATTTTCTCGGCTCGTTCCATGGAGTCGTTTGGCAGATCTATCGCAGATACGCTGCCCCAACTTCGACCAATTACTCTTATCGGCAAATGTCATCAGCTCGCAACGAAGCAGGTCGCGAAAATGAACTCGGAACCGTGGTATTCTACGACCGGATGATTACACGGCAGCGCATCGATGCTGACTTACGATTAACGAATGACTTTATGCCGTTCCGAGTAACCTTTCATTAGACTTCGTTGAACTGAACAACAGCTACCGCACTGGCCGGCAATCAGAATAAAAAAGCAGCACTCTACTTAGAGCGAATTGAGACGGCCTTGACATCTCTCTTCCGGGTGCAATTATGTTACGTCTTCCTCGATTTGTTTAACATTGCGAAAACACTTGAGTCGAGCTTTTTGTCGTTGTTCCGAGTGTAAAATGTTCGTCAGAAAATGGTAAATCAGAGAATAAGACGCATCTTGTTTGTTAAATTAGGTGATTTTAGAATTCCACGAGCGTCTTCGAAGCTTGTGCAAGGCGGTCGAGGATTTATCGTGAATAAATTAAAAATCCATTAGCGGACAGACTGCGGTGCGGCGGCGTGCTTTACGAGCGAATCGCCTGAGGAATCAGCACGAGCGTGCGAACAATTTTAGAACGTGCAAGATAAATAGCTCACCTCCAGAATGTCGATTGTCCCTCTCGTCGTCCGTCACGTTGACGCGCATCGAATCATCCCCCATGGACTTCATATCGTCAACAGTCATGTATCGATACTGCTGTTGGTCGCTGAGCATCGGATCTTCACCTACGATCAATAGAAAATTCAACGTTTCAATCGGTGTGATCAATGAAGAAGAATAAAAAAAAAAAATAAAGAAAAATAAAAAACGGCGACGACGGCGACGGCGACGACGACGACGACGACACGTACAATTATCGTAATAATAATAAATTATCAACGAGATTCAACGAGATAATGAACGTGGAAATCTAAGAGTATACAAGTTGAAGAGTTGCATGGGCAGAATAATGGAACGCAGTGAAAAGTTTTATTTATATGCATCAACGTAAACAAATATGAGTAATGAGCCTGCAAAACAAGGAAAAATCATTGCCATTTAAATCATCTCGATCAAGCCTGAAGAAGCGAGATTATATATATGTATAATATTAAAAGTGTCGTGTCGTTCATGTACTCGAATATGTGTTCTCGGTTTTTTGGCTCTGATCGTGTGCACTGACGAACGTGGCGGGTCGATGATCGTTCGGTGGACTCCACGTCTCGTGGAATGACGTTTAACTATCGTTTCCGCTCGAATGTTTCGAGGATCGCAGAAGAATTGTTGGCGTGACTCGACCACGAGGAGAAATTTTCGATGATTTTGAGCTTCGCTCGAAGCCTCGCGACGCGACTGCTCCGCCGGAGCGTTCGCGTATCAGAGGAGAGCTTACGTTTACTGATAACGCGCACTCTAATCGGCCAGAGCCGGAACGCGGAAACAGATTTAACGTTCAACTATAAATCTAGACTATCGAATCAACTGTCAACGCTAATTAAATGTTCCACGCGTACTCGAATCGCACGGATCGCGTGAAAACTCGCGAGGACGACGCGAGGCGAACTGATTGTTGGTAATCAAAGACTGAGAGAGACTCCGTCAGAACCGCAACGCAACGTTCTTACCTGCTTCCGGCTATAATGGCTACAGGCGATACACGTGTACACGAGAGATGGAAAAATTCGGTGAAACGCGGAGAACGAACGCGTGGAAACTGTGTCGGATTTTTCACACGACTGACGGAATCTCGACACTGTTATCCAATCAGCTTATTGAATCAGCCAACGTCGAACGCGGCTTATCAGATATTCCAAGATTATACGGTACAATTATTTAATAAGCGGCCAGCCTACGAACCCTTGTGCCCGCGACGAGCACCGCCACACCATAATATTACGAGATCGCTTTCAATTCAATTCCACTATTACCGCTTACGTTATGTGTTTCCTTACGATCCATAAACGGCGCTTTGTCAGCAACCGGATTAAGTTTCCTCGGTGAAATTGCTTCGGGTAATTTCGTTTTTATCGCGGTAATTATACTGGGATTTGTTTCATCGATCGGAGATTGCTGCTACTAATAGCTCGATCGCGCTGATCGAGGACTAAGTGATTGGTAGATTAACGCGTTTCGATCGAAGGAAAGACTGATTACGTTCGATAATAATATTTGCTCGGAGTGTTACTCAAGAATTCCTTTTTACTTGTTGTTGTTGATCTTATTACTGTTACAAATCGTGTCGTATTTAAACAACGTGTGAAACGAAATTGAAAAATTTCATTTTCAAACAATTACTCGAAAAAGTTACTATATACGTTACTTCGGGTAATATATGTTTATTACGCGATCCTTGACTGTTAATCTGTTGACCGAGTTCAGTTCAATCTAAACGCTTAAAACGATGTGACACAAGGTGAACAAAATTAAGGTAACATCATTTTCGCCGCGATCGACGTGTGAATACGACATAGCTCGTACCAATTTGGACATTATGACGCGATGAGCTACATTCTGAACATTCGAATTGCACAGAAACACGTAAAATTTGTCGGCGGTAACAATTGTTTTTGAATCGAACGTCCGGATAGAAGCGACGGCATCTTTGTTTTCTATAAATAAATGACGAGAATCGCAATTTTGTCGGCTTGCGCGCGCCACAGGTGATGTCATCGTCTCTCGGAGGAGCCTCGGGATTAATGACATTAAAAATTAGTATAAACAGAGAGGTAGCGACGACGACGCGCCCATGGAGAAACTGTACCGCACCCCGGCCTATGTACCTCGGATTCTCTAAATTTAGCGAGTGTTCAAGGACACGGTCCCGAAGCATTTCAGAAACTACCACGTTTCTAAGCCTCTGTCTACGAATAGTTGACCTCATAGGCAGTGACCTATATCTCGGTCGAGAGCGAGCGCGCGTTCTCCGAAAGCCGTGTAATCACGTCGGATACACGCTGCTCTCGTTCAATGTAGTTAAATCGTCCCGGACCACGTCACGGACTAGAATAGTACAGAAACTCTCGTCTCTCGTAATCAGAGGAGCCGCTTTAATTTGCTCCGCGCGCGCCGCGTCGCATCGGCGCTAATCAAATTCCGCGTTTGTCAGCGCGGCTTCCGATCGTTGGCAACGCGATTCAACCCTAAACAACTGTGGATCACGTGCGCCCGGATGGTCGCACGTCTGTCCCGCGTACAAACTTCGCCGTGAATCGCTTTTCTCGCCCCTTCACCCCTGCCCCGAAGGTGTTTCAAATTTTTGTCCAATTCTTTCACAACCTCCAAAATATATTAAAATATTTCACGTTCTCGTGGGTCTCTCGTCTGAAAAGTCTGGCGTAGCATCAGAGGAAAATGCGCAGATCCACCGATGAGTGAACGGAACATCAATCTCTAATGTTCGAACGAAGGCACCCAACGGCGATCACACGAAGAAACTTGCGCAGGGCCGTCGAGCCACCTCGAAATACAAATCGCCGATCTCTCGATAACAACGCGGTACACTTACTTTCGACGCGTGAAATGTCGTTCGATTAACTGGTAAATAAATCAACGTCTAACAGGTTATAAAAAAAGAAGATCCCTCTAGAGAGACATCTGTGAACCTGCGACAGAATTACCGTGTGAATTTCAACGCGAAGATGTGCCGCGTTTCTCGTTTAATGCGAATTATATTCATTCATTCGTTCGCCGGACAGGTCGCATACATAGCAGTATGCGATATACACGGGTTTCAATGCGAGAACAACAAGCCGCTATGTGGTTCAATGGGTCACTATAGCGTTGCATCGTGCGGAAGATCACGTCCACGAAAGAGACAGTACAGTGACGCACAGTAGCTGAAAGGTGGAATCCTTTCGTGTAGATGGAGTTGAACGTATCGCTTGTTGCTGGCGCTTTTCCGAGTTTAGGCGATACGCGATTGATACGTACGTCGTTTGAAAGGATCAGCGTACTTGTTTTTAGCCGGATCACCGAGAGGACCACTACTCACCGGGAGAAAGCACCCGAAAAGAACGTTCGAAGCGCGTTCTCCGACGACTGATCGTCATCGGTAGGCTTCGTCACTTTTAAACAGTATTCGCGGGAACGCGTCATCCGATTTCTGTTTGCCCGCGGCGTTCCTGCGATTTGTAATTGTAATAAAGCTTTGATCGCCGAGTCAGTGCGTTAGGTCCCCGTTGGATGCTAAGAATAGCGGAAAGAATCGGGAAAACCAGCGAAATCGCGAGCGTGTTCGATTCCGACGTCTTTGTTTACTCGATTTCGCTACGGAGGGCTTCGAACGTCTCGCGAGATTCGAACAATTGGACGAGCAAAACTGTGAAAAAATCCAATTCGATCCGCTCCTAGACGATATTCGAACAGCGTACCAGATTGCTAAATGTCTATTTTTTTTTCTATTTAATGATATTTGGTCCCCTCAGGGTTTCAAATCCATTCCACCACCTCTCCCTTTACCAATCCTCAACTATCGCCTAATTTCCAATTTCAGCGGGACCTACTTTTTATTAAGGTGGGTTCCGAACCACCTATTTTGCCAACAACACGTGAAACGCACCCAGCGGGTCACTTCCCGGCTTTTTTACCGAGCGGTCACCCATCCTAGGTGCGGACCCCGTCCTACGCCGTTTAACTTCGGTGATCGAACGAGAACCGGTATTTTCAGCGAGGCAATGGTCGTTGACTGCTAAATGTCTATTTGAAGAAATGACTCGTTCTTGTGCAACTGTTTTTCAAAAACGGAGGAAATTAATGTTCGTATAATAGCTGTCCCTCCCACTGCGGTTACTTCATACCCTTAACGCTTTAACTAGGCGGAAGCCAGCTAATAGAGTCTTCAATGACCGTGCCGTATTTAAAAGAAGCTCGATCATTTTCCTCCGAACGAATCGCTCGTTCGCTGAATCGACCTCTAACGAGGGCCCACACAATAAAAATACCCATTGAAACCCTATCAGCTATCGAGGTAGCGTTCTAGACCCCGGGAAGAAAGAAAACTACTGGCCATGTCGCAACTCTGTCTCGGGAACACCTATCGAACTTGATCCCATTGCTAGCGAACCACGAACAACCGGCCGTCCTTGATCGTTGCCCCTCCAAACAACGCGTACGCGATATCATCGTTCGCCGCGCGTCTTATGTCATTGATTCCGCCCGTCTCATTGTTATGTCATAAACGGTGGGGGATGGATCATAGTCACGTTTCTTGTGCCGCTCAATTAAGCGACCTGACCGCAAAGAAGGCTCCACCCTACGCGCGTTCCAAGGCGTCCGACGTTCCTGATCCGGTGTCTCTCGCTTTCGACGCGTCTCCTACGGCTGCATTAGGCTCCGGAGATGATGATCGTCTCGATTCCGGCCTCTTCTACATAGACACCGGCGCGGCGGCTTGGTTTCGCGACGCGAATAACCAATGCGCTTCCTACGTTCGACGGGTCACGCACCAAAGAAAAACTTAACGCGAGGCAGCGGAAACGTTCGCGATGAGACGCTGACAGATACGTAACGCGCGTGCTGGTTGCGTCAACAAACGATAGCGCGGTCGTTCGTTTGGCCGAGAGAGCGGGACTCGAACTGGCGAAACTGGTCAAACTGATTGGAACAATCTGCGGCAGCAACTGGTGAAACAGTATCACGATGAGGCTCCGTTTGATCCAATGAAACTGCACGAAGAACTGATTGAAATAATGAGCACCGCTCGGATCGCGGGGTCCTCGCGCGTTTATGGGATAAGTGGCCAGCGAACTATTATGCAGAATGCGCTAGCTTATATTTTTGCTTCTTTGAGAAAATAAAAATTAGAAGAAAGGTCCACTCCCTGGTTCTGGTTCGAAGGGGCTCCTGTACCGACCGTTGCGAAATCATGCAGCTATCGCGGTATTTAGGTTCGACGCGAAAATGGCGATGGAATTCGCGTCGCCTATATGGACACGCAGGATTCGATCGAGTTCAAGGAAACCTTTCAGAACTGCAACGAGCAGCTTCCACGGAAGAGCAGACGTTCTGCCAAGCCGTGATAATCAAAGATCAGGGATGACTGCGATACTATTTCGCACAGTTGATAGCCTGTTCCACTCTAGATTGGAAGCAGCATTAATTCAGGAATTTCTGTAATATCATTTTACGCAGTAAATGATCTATATCGTTGCGATTACAAGTATTCGTCGTAAACACAGGAGAGTTCCAGACAAGTTATTCCGGGAACAAATATGCAAATAGCAAATTTATACTTTTAAATACTCGTTCTACCGCTTGGTATAATGCATACGCGTTTTCTGGAGTTTCCGTTCGCTTCGTTACGAAGCAATTCTCTCCGAACAGTTTTGCCCGGAAAGAGAGACTGAGCCGAATATGTTTGACGCGAGTTAACACCGCGAAGCCTCGAAAAACAAAGTCGCGTGGCGGCTCGCTTATTATCACTTCGCAAGCATTCGTTATCGCGAAGGTACGCCGGTGATAATCACTATACAAAGACTTTTTTCTTCCGCGCGTTACCTTGTAAATTTTTCATGCAAAAACAGGTTTCGCTGAACGGAATATTAGGTTGCAAATTGCAAATGCACGCGAGTTCGGTCGATTTTCGAATAATTCCTCCCGATCAGTGTGGTTATCGATGATAGAAAAAAGCAAAGTGACGAAAGACGAAGAAGAGATCAATGTTGGTTCTGTGGAGGCAGTAAAAATCTATTTCGATTTCGCGGAGCCAGCAGTGCACGGGAACTGTTTTATGCGATATGACGGGCGTAGAGCCACGTGACGAATATACATATAACATTCGCCAAACATCTGGCCTTCCAGCAGAGATTCTCAGGTGACTTTCGTCGGTGCTTTTGCTCCTCTACTCGAACCGATCGTTCAACCTTTCGAATTTACAGAGCAACCAACGATAAATTCCCAGAAAATCCGAATAGAAATCTTTGAAATCATATTTACACATAGTGTCGCTGTTCCTGCTGCTCGTACACCCGCAGCACGTCACCTTCTTCGATTCCTTCCGCTTGACTCGTCCCTTGGCCATGCTGGCAGACCTCCGATCGCGGGAAACGCACAATTAAAAAAAATCCCCTCCGGCAACTCCCAACAATACGATATCTCGATGAAAATCCAAATCGGATCGGAAGAAGCCCGTCTTGAAGCTGTCGCACTATGTATCAGCCGCGCGAAAAGTTTCAGTTCACGGTAGCTACTTAATCCTCGACTCGGTGAACAGTACTGACGACGTACGCTACGTACACAGGACTAATTACATCACCGACTGAACGGACAGTAGACGATGTCTGCGCTGGTGGAGCTAGGTCGCACGAATTCCAATTAGCGCGAGTTATCGCTACGCATTCATTGATGACTCGCCCGTCAATCGCTCTATGCGCGTGCCCCTCTCTTCCCACTTTCTTCACCGAAATCACTCCAAGTGATACAAAACTGTTGTCCGTCCGATTGAATTTGGAAAATTACATCGGCGTCGAGCCTCTTCCTCTTTCTTCACAGAAATTATCCCTCGACAACAACCTGTTCCAGTACTGTTCAAGCAGCTCCGGACGCAAACTTGTAGCCCGAGCTTCTCTGAATTGTAGCTTCGTGGCTGCTCGAGACCAGGAGAGCTTCCGAAAGCAACCTGTTTCGACAGCTCCAGCGGCAAGCTTGCTTGTTATGCAACTTTGCCGCTCTCGGTTGTCCCGGCTGATTAGATTCGATTTGCGGCAAATTGCATTAACGAGGAGGGCAAGCGCGCGCGCGACAGGGCTTGTAAATACTTTCCCTATTGTTCCGCGGCGGTGTTTCGTCGCGTGCCAGCACCGGCGGGGTCAGGAACAGCGACTGAAGATTAATACAAGTCCGAAGCAGCAAGTCTCTCCACCTAACAGCGAAACGTGTGACCTCATTCCGTGAATCACCGATTTTATAATAGTAGAGCCGGCGTTGCAGCTTTTCCGGCCGCGCCGCTTTTATTTACATTTTAAAATTGGCGCTCGTGCGCGCGATCTATCCTCGAGATCCTCGATCTGATCTCGCGGTGTATGCGTTTCGGAGATCCGGAGGGAGAGAGAGAGGTTCGATGGGTGTCACGGACACCTGCGGGCGATAAACAGAGCCGTAAAACTTTTACGATAGACGCGAGCTTGTCGGCTAACGAGTCATTAGCAAGTCGGGAAACGCGGTTGTTTCTCGATCGTCGATACGACGACGACGGGCCCCTTTTTTGTTTCGTCGTATGCGCGTTTCGCGGGAAACTGGAGCGAACACGGCTTCCGATCGACTATGCGAGTCGATCGAGAGGATGATGGGAGCGTGCAACCGTCGTTCCATCGCGTCGTGTGCTCTCCGAGCAGAGTGCACGTCCCATTTACGGTGTAACGTGATCAATTAACGTTAACTGGACGTCGTCGTTAGCGTTCGTTGATCACCTTTTTCTTCTTCTCTGTCCCCGCCCTTACGCGCCGAGCCGCGAAAACGCGGAATAAATTTCGTGGAAGCGAATTGCGCACCGGCTCGGCAGGGAAAAAAAGTTCGATGGAAAATTGTTTAACAGGAGAGTCGCGATGAAAAGAAAAATACCCCCGCTCGCTCGCTCGCGCGTTATATAAATTGTGGTATTTTGGTCGTGAATCGTATTTGGCCGGTAGCCAGTTCTAGCGGGGGGTTTGGAGAGCTAACTGCACGAATAATATGGTACAAGACGCACACGCCGCGCCGGCTGTGTTGCATAACGGTTTGAAAACGGAGTGCGTGTGTGCGTACCGCTGCGAGGATGATACGTCAAAACAGAGAGCACACAAAGCCCGCGTCTGTTCCTGCCGACTGGCGTAATGATCGCACAACTCGTTATTATGCAAATTGCATTAACAGTAGTAGCTGCGCTCGCCCTACTTCGCCGGCGCACCGTTCTCGCGATTTCGTGGACGAAACGCGCGCCGGATCGAGCGATCTACGAATCCTCGCGTTCCGGCTAGCCCTACGGCTCTTGAAACGGGACTCGACGCAAAGATCAATTAGGTCATCGAGACAATAAATTGCAAAAATGTTCTTAGGAACGACGTACCGAAATAATTCCTGCTCGAAATACCTAAAAATCGAACAGGAACGATAAACAGATAAGATTCTACAAATCTGCCAACTAACAGTAACAGTGCAGTACTGTAGCGAACTGCCGAGTCAGACATAATAAATGAACCTCGTATATTCAAGTCCGACGAGTAATGAATCGATGATAATGATCACGTTGATTTGCAAGTGGCAAGGATAACGCCACTTCTATATATACATACGCGCGGACTGCGTATATCTGTGACCCGCGTATATGCATGTCTGTTTTATAGCCGGTTTACAACAACAAAAAACCAAGATTTTTCGATACATTCTACATCTAGAAATTACTGTGGTCGTCCGAAAAACGAGCAACAGGTCTTGAATGAATATTCCTCGAAAGAAGAGAAAGAGAGAGAGTGACGAGATGGATGATCTGCATCGCACGTACGCAAGATTCGTTCACGTACCTTGAATGTGCTGACAGATGTATTTAAGGTATACATGTATGTATATATATATATAAATATGTAGAGAGAGAGAAAGACAGAGAGAATATGTTCGCGCACGTGTGATATGTGAAAGAGTGACAGAAACAGAGTACAGACAACTTACGGGTGTAGGTCATTTGGCCCTGGTAGTAAGAAGGAAGGTACACGTGTTGCGCGTGTGGAGGCTGCCCGTACACATTCATGGCTGCCATGCCGATTTCATCACCACCTACATCGTACGCCGTCGAGTAAGGTAATTTTTCTCATCAAAATGCTAGTTTCGCACCATAAACACTGTTTCTAAATTTCGCTATCACTGGGTTGTTATACAGTTAGGCGGTCTACGTCGATTCGGCCGGGTCTACAACCGTCGAACAACTCGCGGCCTCTCGGAACATACAGCACCATAGGTGAACCCAAAATCAGATTTTTTGTGATGTCCATAAATCAGAGATTTTTTCCATTCGATAAAAAAAAATTATTTTATAATTAGGCCAATGCATTTTTTTTTTTTTTTACTGCAACTTTACAGCCCGGGATGTAAATTTATTCTCCCTGCTTTCGATTTATTTTTAAACATGCAGACAAGTTATTGCGCGCTCAAGACGTATGAATTAAACATGTACACTTTTCGATTTCTTCGGGCCGTTTACATAAGCGTTCGCCCGTATGATTTGACGGTCCGTTGATTCGTTCGGTGCATATGTTATTCTCGTAAAATTGAATCATTTTGATTTCGGGCGCGCCGTTGTACCGATGTAGACCCGGCGCTTAACGTAGCGGATAAGATAAGCGTTGGTTTGTTCGCTTGCTTCTGATCTTTTTCTTTCTTTTCTTTCTTTTTGAGATCTCTATGTACAATTAGTAAGCATGTTCGGAGATACTCTAATTGCATTTATACACTTTCTCCGCGATTAACACAAGTGAGATTATCGATTAGCACAGATAAAATGATCTCCTAATTAGAATTAAATGAATACATCAATTGGAACGCGTATACGTTATATCAGTAGACTCTTAATTGCATCTTGTATTTCTAATCTCGAATGAATTAAACATTGAACCAAATAACTCTGCCAAGAATCAAAATTAATTCACAAAATCTTGGATATATCGATTCGTTCGTTTAATTTAATTCAACAAATAAAACAGAATCGACAAAAGACAATTTCATCGGGCAAACAAACAAACCTGTGAAACGTATCTCTCATGGTAAGTAACCTCGACCCACCTAATTCAATGTAAACGGAGGAAGAATGCGTTCTACAGCATATGTTTATGTTTATACAAAAGATCTTACACAGATAACTCTAAAGTACGAGACGAATATTACTCGAAAATAATATTTGCATCTGGGATCGCTATTACCTGTGTAAGGTGGCGACTACTACGTTACTGGGATGGCAGATTATCATCCTAAATAATTGTTCTCTCTATATATACATCACATTAAAACGCTAAACGTTCGAGATTGTTTTTGACCTGTGTTTTCTGTATACGTCTAATTGTAAGAACTATGCGACCAGATATAGAAAAGTTCAAATATATTCCTCGACGTTAGCAACAACCCAGTGAACATACTCTAAAACACATGCTCTTGCGAAATGAATGGAAACATAAATGCAACAAGACAAGCAAATAATATCACCATCTAGCACTTGGACTTTGGAGGATTTCGACAAGTATCTCTGCTCCCCGAAATGCAACGCGACAGTGTCTTCTTGAAATACTTATCAGAGCGTATGCGTGTTTGCTGCCCGATAGCCAGTAGAATCATTGCGATCCCTTGTGTAGGACGCTAACACTAATTCGGTGAAACGACCGGTATAGTCATCGAACAGGTACCGAACAAAACGCAAAGATTCTCAATCGTTTGTGTACAGCCATACCCTAACTGCGTGCAGTTTTCGCCATACTAGTGTAATTACACGGACAGTGCCATTACAATGTTCATTAGAATATTCGATAGTTCTCAGTGCAAACTGGACTGTGTAAAACTGCAGCTTTTCATGCACTAAACTTTTTGCGTTTAATTTTTGTTAGCGTTAAACGCTGAAATTTAAAAAAAAAATCTTGCACTTCAAATTCGTCGCAATTTTGTATAGTAAGTGTTTTTAATAGTCGTCTAAGTGTATTCGCTAGATTCGCTCGAAGTTAAAAAATTCTCATAAAACTGTTTCAATAAAAAGTTTCATGCAAGAACTCCTAAGTGTTGAACATCGATAAAATTCGGATAATCTAATCTAGAAACACTATGAGAGCGGTTACGGTCTATAAGAAGCGCATAACAGAAGCCGAATCGCATATCACAACCATATCCGCAGACTGCTACTGCCTATTCTAGAATGTTATGCCTAGTATCCTAATGAACGACTGCCTACGTTAGCAAATACTTCACCTTAAACGTAAGTATTATATAGGAAACATTAAGTTAGAAAACATACAATATGGAAGAAAATATCGTGAAAGTATCTGGTGAAATTAGGCGAGCACTTACCGCCTTCGTCTTCGCTATCACTCATGAATGTTTCTTGCATCGATTCCGGAGCCTGGACCTTGTATTTCTCTTCGATGGTGATCGTGTGGGTGGTTGTGATTACGGTTTCGGTGACTACTTTCAGAGTTTCGATGACGCTGATGTAACCGAGCTTTTGTGCTATGTCCAACGCCGTCTGGCCGTTCTGTAAGAATAAAAATGTTTCGCGATGATAAATAAATCAAGGTTTCCTTTAAGCGACGTTTAGATGTGACCGGCATTCGATCGTGATCGTTTTAGAAATTGGCTCACATTGGTCGTAGTGTTCGGTTTGGCTTTTCCCTCCAACAATAAATTAATAACTAGCGTGTGACCCTGCTGCGCAGCTTGGTGCAACGGTGTGTATCCTGCATTTGTACTACTATCAACGGCTGCACCGGATCGCAAGAGGAATCGGACCATAGCTGCTTGACCAAAATGAGCTGCCACGTGTAATGG
Organism: Lasioglossum leucozonium; assembly: GCA_028454225.1. NCBI lineage: Eukaryota > Metazoa > Arthropoda > Insecta > Hymenoptera > Halictidae > Lasioglossum > Lasioglossum leucozonium. The sequence continues at coordinate 2,727,646 of CM052214.1, forward strand.
AGTATAACCAGCCTGAAACCAGAACAAACCGATTTCCACTCGTAAAACAACAAATTTTAATCGTAATACCGCGATACGTTCATACTTAAAATATTTATTCAGAAATAGACCGTATCGTTGAATCTCTTAAGTCACGAGAAATTTTATAATAGAGAACTGAAATTTCAGAAACGTACTTTCGTTTTAGCATCGATCTGAGCACCATTTTTGACAAGGATTGAGGCAACATTGACTTTATCCTCTTGTGCGCACAAGTGAAGCGGCGTGAGGCCATTCTGCAACAATAAAAAATTATTATTTAATAAGAATCAATTAATGCACCGACTACCGGGTGGCACAATTGTTGGCGACAGAAGAACGCAAAGTCTATATACTTTTGCTTTGTGATTTGTGTCTGCTTTGTGCTCGATAAGAAGCGTTGACATATCGGTGTGGCCTTCTTGCGCGCTCAAATGTAGCGGCGTAAATCCTGCTTTTGATTCCGCGTTTGCCTTCGCTCCGTACTCCAACAAAGTGGTTGCAATATCCATCTGCGATCGAAGATAACAACAGGTACATTAATACATTGAAGAAATTTTATTTATTCGATGCCTTCATTTGGCCACAACATACCTGATTCTTACGCGCGGCAATATGTAGCGGGGTGTGACCATTCTTGGCCATAGCATGTGGCGATGCACCCTTATCGAGTAAAAGTAACGCTACATTCTGATGATCGTAATGAGATGCCACGTGAAGCGGAGTTACTCCATTCTGCGTTCGATTAACACGTTTAGTATTTTATTAAAGCCGCGTCTAACGTGAACGCGTTACGTGCCACATGGATGTTCAATTAATATTGTTAACACACAACACATTGTGATGCATGGATGACCAGACTGCGGATTTTATGCATTTATAACGAAATTGAATGAATGAAATAGTGCCAAGCAATAAAAATATTAAAACGATGAAACGATATTTAAGCGAATAAACAAATTTTTATACAACTCCTGTATCATGCAATGTTTGGAGAAAATTTTTATTTTGCATAAAGATCCATAGTCTAATGATGATCCACGTGGCCCGACTAGAAAGTGAAATGATTAAATTTGATCTCACCTTTCCTTGAGCGTCGACGGGTGCGTCCTTCTGCAATAATAATCTCGCTACGTTCATGTTACCATATTTAGCTGCCAAATGCAACGGAGTGAATCCTTTTTTGGTCGTCGCGGTAAGCGATGCGCCATTTTCCAATAAAACAGATGCCACCTACAATTCATTTTTACAATTCTTGTAAGTTTTGATCATTAGTTAAGAGTCGGTACTAGCTAAATAAGAACTTGTTAAAAAAGACTTTTGTGACTGCCACTAGCGGCAAAAATTGGAATACGTGCCTCTTCTTGACCCTCTTTGGCAGCAATGTGAAGCGGTGTGTATAAATCTTTTGTGGTAGCATCAATATCTGCACCGTGTTGAAGTAATAGCATTACAATGTCAACATTACCCAATCGGGATGCAACGTGTAGAGGTGTTTGTTCTTCCTGCAAGGTTTACACAATTTTCAAACACAATCGTAAAAATAAAGGGTTGCAGGTAATTGTGATAATTTGAGAAAATATATATGATCATTATTATTCAGAGAATTGTTGTAATAAATAGATTGCGAACAGAATGCAGAAAATATTAAATCTGTTGATCTTTACCCGTGCTCTCGCGTCAACTTGGGCACCATTTCTAAGAAGTATCCTGATAATATCAGTCTGATTCGCTCTGGCAGCTAAATGCAAAGGCGTTTCGCCCCTTACAGTTGGTATATCAGGACTAGCTGCATGTTGCAATAAATAAATCACTATGTTCATGCACCCCATAAAACTTGCTACGTGTAGGGGCGTCAATCCAGACTAAGCAATAAAATAAACTTGGTTATTACTAAGAAATCATAACATTATGCTATTTATATAAAAAAATTCATTATTCTTAATTATGTCTCCCTCCTCTATGTGTACACTATATTATTATTAAATCAACTCTAGAACTGCATACTGCCACAATTCTCACAGAAATAGATTGCTATTTCTTTTTTTGTAATTTTCTTTCGATGTACAGATTGTAGCGTTTCGAGTTGTCAGAGTTACGACCAAATGTAACCAGAACCATAATTTCTGTTCGGGTCAAGGCAGTATACCGTTATAAAGCTAACAGTTTCGGCAGAGGTGAATATATAGTGTGAACAACTATCAGCTTAATAATATCTATGATGTAACTTACTAAAGCTACTGTAAGAGTGGAATGCGTAAACGCGTATAAATACCTCAGTAGTAGCCTCGATGCTAGCTTTGTGCTTTAAAAGGAGCTCAACGACCTTCAGTCTGTTCTTCTTACAGGCGATATGGAGTGGAGTGAAGCCGTTTAGAGCTCGTGCGTTTGGATCGGCATTTCTATCGAGCAGAAGTTTAGCGACTCGTACATGTCCGCAATGGGCTGCCACGTGTAGCGCCGTCAAGTAATCTACCGTCACTTCGTCTACGGGTGCACGATGATACAATAATATCCGAGCAGCGTCAACATGATCTCCTTGGGAAGCCATGTGCAACGGAGCAAGACCGTTCTGTCAACAGAAAACAACGGGTCAAACTCGATACTACCAAGTCCTCCCCGGAAAACCTTTTTACCTGTCCCGAGCGCAAAGTGCATTCCAAGGGGGGGGGGGGCGTGCGCATTGTGCACAGTGCGCAACTCACCTTTGTTTTGGAGCCGATCGGTGCACCCTTCTCTATCAAAATGTCCACTACCTCATGGTGACCAGATCGCGCCGCACAATGGAGGGGTGTAAGGCCGTCTCTCGTTTTCGCTTCGATATTCGCTCCCTTACTCATCAGAAGATTCACCATCTTGATTTTGCCCCATTTCGCCGCCACGTGCATCGGCGTAATATTGTGCTGTTATAAAATAAAAAAGGACACATTGACTTCTCCAAGCACCACCAACTCATTGCGATATCAGATAGTATTTTCTACGAGGATGCCTCACCTTTGCAGCAAAATTAACATCGGCGCCTCTGTCGTAAAGCAAGGAAGCAATTCGGTCGTTGCCATAGTGAGCAGCAATGTGGAGCGGCGTGAAACCGCTCTTCGATGTTACGTCAGGATTGTGATCGTTCTACGACAGAAAATCATGTCCGTATAATGCGTCCTCGAATTTTCGTTTGCGCGATCTCGCGCCGTCGGATCGGACGCAGGGCCTCGGTAACGAATTATTGCGACATACTTGTAAAAGTAGGGCAGCCGCTTTGCAATCGTCTTTCTTGGCAGCAATGTGGAGGGCGGGCAATCGAACTTTACCACGAGTGTCGTTTTCCAATAGAACTGCTACCACCTTGTCGTGGCCCTGTTGCATCGCTACTGCTAGTGGCGTGAAGCCATCCTGCGAACGTTCATTAAAACGTGTTGATATTGATAAATTAAAATACATTCGCACAAATTCATTCGAGCGAACGATAAGGACGATTACGAACCTCGGTGGCCAATGTTTGATTAGCGCCTTTACTCAAAAGGTATTTCACTACCGAATCATGATTTTCCTGTGCGGCCATATACAGTGGCGTGAACCCATTTTGTGACTGTGCATTTACAGAAGCACCTCGTTGTACGAGCAACTGTACCACCTCCTCCTGTCCAGCTGCAACAAGATGTCCAATTAACGAATACAGATAAATATAAATAAATAAACTGACAAATAATATTTTACTTATTCCACTTTAACGTATACTATTTGCATAAGGAAGGCACGTCCGTACAAGTCGAATGACACACCGAGAGCGAGAGTCTAAGACGCAGAATTCGCCGCGTATTTACCGATCCTATTGGTCGTAAACAAAACCAATTTTAGCCGCGGACCCATACCGCTCCTATTAAAATTTGGCCGCGAAAGAAAGAGAGAAAATATGATTTCTGTATATAGAAGCAGAGCCTCGTAAAGTCAAGGGGAAAAAACCGACGCTTGCCCAATACGAACAAAGAATTAACGAACAAAAAGTGACGTCCACTCACCAAGAGAAGCTATATGCAACGCCGTGTTTCCCTTTTTGGTAGCGGCGTCGACCACTGCGCCACGGTTAAGAAGTTCTCGGACGATTTCCAAATGTCCATCTTTAGCTGCCAGGTGTAAAGCGTTCAAGCCGTTCTGCAATTAATGCATCATCACGTTACACATTTTTCCACTTGGGAGAGACCGTCGATCAAGGTTACGCCGGTTCAGAAATAACGCCGATTGGATCTTCTTGCAGCGAGATATGAAAATTAGCACGATGCCACGGGACCCATCTATTTGCCCCGGGAACCGCTAGGAACGGGGACAAACGTTCATCTGGCTAGGTTCACAGTTCAATAGACCCTTTTCGCGTGGCCTGCGACTCGCAGCTGCCAGTTACCCTATTCCAGGGGAGCAGACGACCGCGACCCCCGAATTTCTTAAATATATCATACGCGTCCTTTATTCCATTGTGAAGCATCTCCCAGAAGCGTGCCAGTTTCCCAAATGTTTTTCGTTGCGACACACATCACGAAAATTACAGAGATATATTTTTCTATATTTCTCTGTAGCAAGAATACGAGAGGTGGATTTCGAACGGTAGAAAGTCGCGTTTTCGTAGCTCGTTAAAGCGATCAACTCACAGCGTTCGAAGCGTTGATGTCCACTCCCGACTCAAGAAACTCCAAAACTTTCTCCAATTGTCCTGCGCGAGCTGCTCTGAGAAACGCTGTACTCGGATCACTCTGAAACAACGAAAAAGAAGGAAAAAATGTAGTATATTCGACATAATGATACAATAGTCTATACGTGCAATGTAGTACATACGATTGCAGCAAGATAAATATCGGTCGATTGTCAATTAAAAAAAAAAACAACTAGCGGTTAATTGATATCGACGCTCGGCCGTAATACCTCTTTCATGGTCGCGTATCGCAGGCATGTACGATCATTTCCTGCGGTCGCTTTGTTGCACATCAATCGGATGTGCTCAACCGAGCGAAAAATTTATGAACGCGAGAGAGGACACTTGTTACAGATTCATTAGTGCAATTGCGAGCAACATTCCTGGCCGCCGGAGGTGTCTGACCTGTTTTAAAAAATGAAAACCAAAAGCGTGACGCGGTCAGCTGTTTCGATGTTGCAATGACCGATTAAAAATTTTTGTGAGATCGGTACGCGATTTATCGGAATTATACGTGCGAGAGATAATATTCCGAAGATTCCGTGCACGCATCTCTGAAAATCGTGATTCATTAATCTCTCAGCCGCGGATCAAACGAACGATACAACGGCATTGAGCGTGTTAATCGAACCGGTCCGGCCTTCATCGTGTCGCGTTGTCCTCGCCGCGATCGAACGCAATTGGGATTAATCTAAAAAAGTAGGTGCGTCACGCGATGCTGTTTATTTCGAATCAGACGGATAAGTAATTAATATAGAACGTGGGGCGCCGGACTGTCTGACGGAATGAGATGTCACAGTGCCTTTCTGTCCCGCGCATTCTCTCTCTCTCTCTCCCCTTCACCCTATATTTTTCGATCAATCTCTCCTCCTCTCTCCCTCTCTTTCTCTCCTTCCATCACTTTGTCCTCCCACCCACTCCGTGATTCCCAGTGGGGGAGAGACGGTTAGCTCGCTATAGATACAACTGGTTCTACAGGCTGTTCCACGAAACCGGAACGAACGTTATCAAGATAAACTCCGTATAAAAACATTTCATTAAGTACAATCGATTAGACTGCGGATTTATGACAGAAATGCATTGAAAATTTCGATCGCCACTATTAGTTTTATTTTATTACCACGTATTTGTTAACTGGATATTTGTCTGTAGTGACCGATATATTTGTTCGATTCTCTGTTCTCATTGTTTCGTCGAAAGAACGACTCGATAAGAATCTTGGCTTGATATGTTTCCTTATATGGGACAGCCTGTATAATCCACGACGGATCGTTGCATCCTCGGCCTACACACGAGCCGGCGACAACATAAATATGTCTGGCAAGGATATTGTTGAGGCTCGCGATAACTCCCAAGTATTTTTACGAGCTACAGGCCGCCGTGTCTTTTTTCCTGGCGTAGGATGAGCCATTTAAACGGAAACCACGGGATATATTTTTCATGAGCGTGGATCGTATGCGTTGCTGCGGTACGGGCGTATTTTTAAATTGACATTATTCATTCGCTTGGCATTAACCAAATAAATACGGTCCAGCGGAGACGCATGCATTAGCGGTCAGCTGACGCGTTCGGAGACACGGCGGCAAATGAATTAGGTAATCGGTAAGAATCGGTAACGTGAGAATACGGAATTACCCTCTTTGTTTTGCACGGCCGGAACGTAACACGCTTTCAAGAGGTATTCAGCCGGTGTAAATGTAATTTCTCTCGGGCTGCACATGTAACCGTATCCCCTGGCCATCTACGATGTATTTAAATCCGTCTGTATGTATCTTGTATGCAACTCGGGTGCAAAGAACCTCCTGTGCTTGCAAAGTCCTCCGTCATGCTTTAAATAATTCAGCGGACCGTTACTCCGACACGTGGATAGCAGTCCCTTCTGTGTCTGTCTCTTCTCTCCCGTCTTCTTTCACTGTCTCAAACTACCTGCCTTCATCCCATTTTTCTTCAAGGTGTGCTGCATCCTCCGTCCACCGGTACGCCGACAAAAGCCCCGCGCAGACGAACGGTCAATGCACTCATCGCTTTTTCACCATTAGAAAGTCGCGCTCTCCGCCCCCCCCCCGGAAACTAATGGCCGCACGTTTTGCAACATATTAGCCGGCTTTTGTTTTTTTTTATCGTGTTATCCACCTCAACGTTTAATTTATTCAGTTGTTAAATCATTTAATCGGTTAATTTCATAGCCTTTTGATTTTTTACGATCATACAGATTGCAAATTAATGATTTTTCTCGTTTAATTCGACTCGTTCCCGAACTTTTTCATGTAAGACAGCGCGGACGGTGTTACCGAGTAGCACACCGCCGCCGCCTTGAATATTTATAAGCAGCAATTGTTATGTAAATTGTGTCGTTACTTGGCCAGATAAGACTCACTATTTGTCACGTTAATTTAAATATGTATATTCGACGGGGCATCTGCATATGTAAATGATAATTACATGCGAGGAGATAAGCTTGTACTTGAACAAAGTAGTAGCGTAAAGGTAAGTTGAAGTGGTGTGAGAGAAAAAGAACTAGTTGTAGGATCACAAGTGAAAATCCGAACTCAATTAAGAACACTTTTCTTTAATGTAGAAACAGCTAGACGAAGGTCTTCAATTTACTTTCCTCGCTCGAACTACTTGTTCCGAGTGCAAGGGTTCGTTCCCAATTACGGGTACGCGAGCGTGTGTGTGTGTCGCAGACGTATTTTGCTTAAAAGGTTCGCGCGTTAATTGGATACCTTCGTTTGCATGCGTGAAAGTGGCCATATCGACGCTCGTTATGAAAAAACTGCGCGAAATGCGACGGGTTGTTCTCTAATTTTCTCGGCGAATGCACTTCGCATTGCAAATTTTTGTTTTTGTTCCTCAAATGGATTTCGTCTACTTCTCGTATTTAATTTTTGCGTGAAATGCGGTTCGTCCAGTTCGTTGCATTCAATGTTGCTTAGCCGAATGAACTTCGGATGAAATCGTTCAGATGAAAGATCAACTTCTGAAGGTGAATAATTGGGTGGCCCGATGCGACGAACCGGAATTTCGCAAAGACACGCGCGTGCGTTCGGCCCCGTTGCATCCGATCTTTTCCCTCGAGGCGAAATAATTGATCCGTTCTAAGAAAACCGTCGCAGCTAATGACTTACACGCGGGTGAGTACCCTCTTGTACTCGCTGTCTGGCCAGTGGCGCTTTAAGGGTTTCTACAATCCCTTGGGGAAGATGAAAGGAGAGTCTAAACATAGAACGTCGGCGTTGTTTAAGCCGCGCTATCAAACCGGTTTCAAAATAATATATTATCATCCCGCGTTAACGATGAAAGAGCCCTTAATCGACACGCGCGCCTATCAGGAAAGCATTTTCGAACCGATACTTCCGGCTGCCGATCGTCGCCGTGTACAGTAAAAGCTCGTTCGTTGTCCAAAGGCTGGGTCTGAGAAATGGACAACGAACGTGGAGGGACACGCTTTTTTGATTTATGTATGATTGGGTTTCATCTACACCGCGCCGACCGCGCCGAGCGCGTCGAGCGAAACTTCAATAGAGAGCCGAACATAGAGAAGGACAGAAGAAATACGGATCGCATTACCGAAGCGTGTCGCCGTCGCCGGCACAGTTTAAAGGCCCGCGTGTTCTCACAATGTAATGCCAATTATTTTTCATTATTTTTTAATGGGACTTTCACTGGCTTGTTTCTGGCATTTTTCTGATTAGAACAAGACCAAACACGACATAATTTGGCCCATATTTACTCTACATATGAACTGTGCCGGCGACGGCGACTGTTCGCGTCTCTTTCTTTCCAATACGCTGTTCGGCGTTGCCTTCGAAACTTTCAACGTCGATAAAACCACTTAATACAGTTCAAATTATATCGTGTTTGGTGTCATTTTAATAAAAAAAATGCCAGAAATATGGTAGTGGAAGTTCCATAAAGAAATAATGAAAATTAAGAGATTTGTAAAATCTTTTCCTCGAGTCAATGTAGTGGTGTTCACACCGATATACCCGAGTCGAGATCAATCGCCGCCGCCCTGCGGAGCGACTCGGCATTGACAGGCGGTGGAGTGGGTAGGCACTGGACAACGAGCGTAGAGAAGATTTTGGACAACGAACGAGCTTTTACTGTACCACGATTTCCTCCTTGTAGGAAGTATTGGAGATAGGGTATGGAAATGAATCAAAAACCGTTTCACTGATATAAACTCTAAGTTTATTTAAGAGCAAGGAAAGACGTCGTGTCGCAACGAAAGCTAGACTGGAAGTGAAGAAGGCAATATGGAAAAGTCCGTTGGCCACTTAAGGACAAAGGACAAAGGACCAGGCCTATGTCCCATCTCTAACCCTGGCAGTTCGGTATGGAGAGAAAACTCACAGACCCAAAAGTGTGTTTAACATCTGGTTTATTGCCTTGTTCAGTGATTCTCACTTATAACCATATTCAGTTTTGTATTGGCATTCCAACAGGAAGAACGTCGGAAGAATTTAAATGAAAATGGCACAATTTTCGGAAATGTTCTCGCGTTTCGAGTATTCGGACACCGACGACGCTGAGAATCCCGGTGGAATTCACGGCGTCGCGTCGATAGTCGTGACGGTGTCCGAAGCGTGTTATGACGGTGGAGCATAATAGCTACGCGCGCGTCTTGCTGCAATTTCTGGCCGTGTACCAAGCTAACTATAGATGTTCCCGTGCCGGTGTCCGAAGCCGCCGGCCAGCCCGACTTCTGTAGTCGCGGAGTGCGTAAGTACGAATGACCGCGGCGCGGCCGGGTTCACGTTGCAGAGCACCAACCGGAAATACAGGTTGACGCGGAATAATCTGTGCAGCCGATATCGCAAATTGTTCGCGGCCGTGACCTCCGCGATGACTTTCCGACGTTCACGCGTAGGTACGCGAGCGTAGGCGTGCCGTTCGCACGTTCATCGGGCAGATCAATTACCCGTCGGTCCCGTCAAAATTTCGAACAATTCAATAATTCCGAAAAAATTACACCTACTCCGCGAAATCGTATCTTCTCCGTTCGCGAATTCCAGGAGCAGAGGAGGTTCATGCAAATCTCGGCGAGACGGACGGTTTCCGGGGCAGCGTAGAAAATCCCACGGAGAGCTGGTTTTCCGGAAACGGGAAAAGTATAATCTGACTTTCAGGCGGAGAATGATAATTTGTGGGTCAACGATACGAATAAAGCGGGTTTCTTCGAGAGACGTTGTTGAGCCTCGGTTATAATGGAGTCCGCGAAAATTGAAGTCGGCAAAGGCCAGGCCCGAAGGACACTAATCAGGACCGCGACAATGGGAAAAGGAGGCCGGGTTCGTTGACTGTGCAACGGACGACGCGACAACGGTGTAGTTGCTCGGATAACAGGAAGCTGAGGAAAACCGGCGCAAACAGGAGACAGAGAGCGAAAAAGAAGGAAGAAGAGGCGAGGTTCGTTCGAAGCATAATCGAGTGAGCAGCCAATCAAGCTTGCAGCACGTCCGTGATCCGATCAATGATTTAATGTAACGGAGAATTGCTCGCGGTATCGACGAGGAAACATGTCTCAGGGAAAAAATCATCGAGACGATAAAAATATTCATTGATGAATGTAATTATGGTTGGCGAGCTGGTTTTATACTGATTTCTTGTCGTTCGATGGTTTCTTCGAATCGGAGGACTTCCGGTTCAGCAACCATGGTAAAATGGTGAATTAGAAAGTAGTTTTAACGCTATGACGGGCCGAGAGATTATTAATAGGATGATTCGTGGGGAAGACAGTTGATTATTCTCTGTTTATTACCTCGATTACGTTATTTAAGATTATTTGTCGTATTTTTCATACGATTCAGTGTTTTATCACGGAGATTTCGTGAAATATATTTCTGTGCTGCTTAATTGGCGCTGACGCGAACAGCCGTGCTCTGGTATTAATGATCGTGGTCATCGTAATGATGCTGCCGCAGCCACCGTGTGTCAACAAACGAAGGGGGTTTGGCAAGTTCATTGTTTGGCTCCGATAACTATTTCATGAAAGAGCCTGTCGGCCGTTGGCACCGGCTGTATAATTAGCAACGGTTGTAGTAGTCTTAATAGTGAAACGTCAGCGTGGTAGTAACAAATTGCAAGTACGTATAACGTAGGAGGAAGAGCCTCGCATAGCCGCGCATTAAAACAATAACTTCGTTCAGGCTGTTTTCGCGCGAGCGTGCGCGCGTGTAATACGGGTTGCGTCTCTAAAAATACTATCCGCTTTGACAAAAAAATATCAAAGTTAAAAATAACCGAGAGTAATCTTCGTTAATAAAAAGAACTTCGATCGGCATTTTAGACAACAATTTCTCGCGACCACCGCGATTCCTCGAATTTCGACGATGCGGAGGAATGTTTCTATAGTGTTCACGAGATAGCGTATCTGGTTCCCAAGGGCCGGCGCTCGTAATACGTTCCGAGCATTCCGTCTTCATTGATAAACGGCATTAACTCGCCGGAGATCATTGCCAAAGATATTGTTTCGCGAGAGGGCTGGTCGCCGGCTCGTGGGAAGTTTTTCCCGACGGTATTCACGGGAACACCGTGGCCCGGGGATTCTCAGCAACGTTGATCAATTTAATTGGAAGGATGCGTGTCAGGTTTGCTCGTTGAATGAGAATAATTAAAACAGAAATATGTAAAACTGATTGTGACTTGGAGAGAGAAAGAGAGATGGTAGACGTCCTACAGGACGATCATGCTCGCCAGAAGCTAGATGCTTGCAAACACTCGAAACGAGCAATTGAAAAGGCACGCTAACCACGCTCGTCCAATTAAGCAAGTCCCTATCAAACGAATTCAACGCGAAGACCGTAGGTTTCGCTTTCGGACGGCCCCGGTGCACATGCACGAGCGGCCGCCTCTTGCATAATCACGATACATTAGCGACGACAAATGACATCACGTCACCAAGTCGCCGAGCGTTGAGGTCATCAGGTGCCGGCGGCTGCCTCGATATTACAGGTTTTCGCGATTATTTCACCTCGACCTCGCCTCCCAGCCAGGATGACGGCATTCGTATCTCTGGATTCGTATCCTTTACGCTTTACGCGTGTCGCGCCGTAAATACGAAGTCGGCCGATTTAACGAAAAAGCTGATAACTCCGGGCAGTCGTTCGCAATCGCGTATAAAAGGCACGTTCCTACGTATCCACGTGAGAAAGAGAGCCGCCGATTATACACTAACAACACGCTATAAATAGAAAATGAGACTGTGTCTGGAGAAATGTTCACGGATCCGCCGTTTATATCGAGCAGCCGCCGCCACGGCCACGGTTCACTCGAACATGTGCTCCGTTCGTTAGCGAGTTAGAATCAACAGAAGTTTTGCCGACTGCTTCTGTGTTTCGAGTGGAAATCCTGTTACCGAAACAAACGTACGAAAGAACGTCTATAGGAAAACGAGAAGTTATTCTGGCAAACGTATCTCACGGTCTGAACAGTGCAAGTCCAGTGTTTTAAACTAGTTATAAATAAAAATTATCTCATTTACAAAAAAATCGACTTACACCACTTTCAAAATAAACGGTCCAATGTTTAAATGCAAATTATAGAACTGAATTACCCACTCATCGCTGCACGCAATATTTTCAATCCGACGAGCACCGTGTAATTAGCCGGGACATCACGGTGTACCGTGGATGTATTATAAAAAGCAATAACGTTCAGCTCGTAAAACACGTTTCATCCTTCCTAGCCTTAATAATGGGACGCTCAAGATTGTACCGTTACCGTTATAATAGCTCAAGCACCGGATACATTCGCTCAAGAAGCACTCGCTTCCTCGCTACAGCCGCTGACATACCGCCGAAATTTCATATCCTCCACTCTCGCGCGGTACCGAAATGCGAGAATCTTTTCACGCGTCAGAATTTTCATCCTCGGGAAAAAAGTAACGTCGATTACTCCTCTTCGGGAGCGACTTAACCGGATATTTGTGAGATTATTGCGTCGGAAGCTGAAATTGGCCTGGCAGCATGAAATAAAAAATATGCTGATAATTTTCGATCATGCACGGATATATTCCAAAAAGATTTCCAATGCTACATCATTTGGTTCTCTCGTAATAAATTCTCAAAGATGGCCTAATCGAAAGCAATTAAACGTTGCTTATCCGAGTCTGAAGACAGGATGAATTCTCAGATCACGAATGGTACGACGGTAGACGCTCCTACGGTATAATAAGAGCCGATCAATGATCAAGATGACGGTGCCCATCTGTCCCATGCGCGCCGGGCGGCGGAAGCACTCCCGTTAAAATGGTTAAATGTTTCCTCTGTCTCCTGCCGTTCGGCTCGAGGTGATTGTGATTGACAGAGATAGTAGCGTAATCAGGCAGGCATTCACCGAATATTCGGTTCTCGCGGCTCAGGCGCGAAGTTGAATCACGCGACACGGTGCACGATGCATCGGCGACGGTAACGGGTCGGAAATTGGGTCGCGAATTGTTGTCTGCTCTTTGTCCCGTGGGCCAATTTGTTAACTTGTCCCCGTGCGCGATGTGTACGCAGCCATGAGTCATCCGGACGTCGCGCAGGATCGTCGGGGATGAAGAGATGTCGAAAATATCGCCGGATCTCTTCGGCATCGTGCGCCCCGCGAACGCGTCGATGTTTCCGACACGGAGAATAGAAATTTTGAAAGAAAATGCTGTTTTCGCTCGGGAAAGCTTGCTCTTCCTTTTAACGGGACCGAGTTAACTGCATTTATTCGCGAGCGTGGTCTCGTTAGTGGTGCTCGTGTTAGTGAAAATTCCACATGGATTCGCGAAGCGGATTTTTCTTTTTCATTGGCTTTGATTCGTAAAAAGTTGAAGTCGCGGATCGTACATTCTGGCGAGCGTCCACGAAGATGCTAACGACGCTAGAGACTGCGGATTTCTGTGCCATTTCATTTGATTCTGTTTTTTTTTTTTAACATTTTAATTAGCTGCAAGGTACAGACTTCGCGAGGACAGATGCTTTAATCCGATTACGACACGAGCCGCGATATTACAATTTGAGAAGCAGTCGCGTGATACGTGCCGGGCGAAACTGTGATTTATAATCTTTCGTGAAAAGCCCGCAGCAGCCGGCTGCGAAACACTCATTTTCTATTACGCTGTGTGACGAAACGCGGAGTTATGAGGCCGATGGGCTGCTGATGTCAAACGATTGAACCCTGAACCTGTTAGGTATACGCTTGTATGTACGTATTACGCTGGAGGGCATTGTGTAATGGCGGTACACTCGATATAAAGCAGTTCACCGTGCGGTACATCATTTATGTAACATAATTTATATTAGAAAAGCCTCGGGGGATTTAGCGCAGCATCGGGACGCTGGAAGTTGTTCGAAATAACAGCGTTGTGATAGCCTTCTTGAATACTTGCAATTTACGTGTCTAAGGGCCTTCCCTTATGTACTATTATGTAATTATGTAACTATTAATATTATGTTATATTTAATATTATGTACTAATGTTCTTGTCATATACTTTAATATGTAATAATCTGTAACGTTCAATTTGTTATAATAAATCTCATCCGAGATTTCCAAATAAAAAAAAAAAAAAAAAAACAGCGTTGTGACACGTGAAAATTCTCCCGGCGCGGATGAATGGCTGCAGAACGTATTTCAGCTCCGTTCGAACTAATCCGGATTTTCCTGTTGTTAGCATCCCCTAACGATCGCGGGGGCAGAAGCTAGCCAGAAAACGATTTCCCCTGGTAACCGAGGGAATTTTATCGATAGCCTATCGCGGATCCAATTTGGTTTAAGGGCACTTTTGACCCCATTACCCGGCGCCACCCCTTTTCCACCAACAACGAGAAATCTTTCGCGCGGCGAAGGTATCCGCGTGTTTCCGCGGGCTGGGAACACATATTATACGTATACATGTATGTTTCAGTTAAGTCTGAACGTAATCTGTTCATCGCCGCCAACACGTCCTTTTCATTGGGGCTTAATTAAATGTACGGTCGACACGCCGGAGGAAACGAGAACAGGAGAGCTCCATCTTTGACCGAGGGGGACCAATGAAGAGCGCGGATGAAAGGGTCGAGGTCGTGCGAGCCGCGCATGCGAATTTCAACCGAACGGGTGGGATATTTCAGAATTTGTCGAATCAACCCAGACGGCGTGAGTCGCGGAATTATTTTACGCGGATGTGGCTGGAATCAGTTTGACCGTTTCCGTAAAATAGGCTGTTGTAAAACCAGGTCTTTTCGTCAGCCAATCGAGATAAGAAAATAATTGCTCCTCGATATACTCTTTTTCTAATTGGACGCTGTTGTTCCTGCAATTTTGACCTACTTTATCCCCCTCTCTCTACGCTGTCATTAATATTATTTCACGCTTTGGTTTCCCTGCCGGTGATCCAGCGGGCGCGATTGATTTTTCGCAACCTTGCGGAAACATCATTAAAATTCCTCGTTCGATTACACCCGCCGCCGCTACGAAATTATATCGCTCGGAATAATTCGTCGAGGCTACCGGGGGAAACAAAAGGCGAAGATACAAATCAAATTGTGGATGGAATGCATAAATAAGACCCGTTGTATTCTTTTCTCTCCCTCCGTCTCTCTCTCTCTCCCTATCCGCGTGTTCGTTTTTCCTTCGAAAGTAGGGTAAGTAAATAGCGGTGTATAAAATTGATGAGCAGAGAGAACGATTTAGCCTCAGCGTTAAGAACTTCAAAGCTCTCTCTCTCTCTCTCTCTTTCGCTCCCACTCAGCTGGAGATTCCGTTTTTAAAGTAGTATAATCCTGCCAGCGCGCCGCGCAAACAGTATATCTGTCTGGAGCCGCGTTCACAATTGCCGTAAACCAGAGGGTATCAAGGTAAAGTGTTGCATTAATCATTATATCGGCCGGTTGCGCGGTCTTTACCAGCGACTCTTACGAAGGGTTGAATAATATGGACACGTCAGAATGCGAGAATTATCGCCGTCATTTGTCTTGGTAAATTCCGTTTCCGGTTTACCGTGTCAGGATCAATTATGCCGTGATCGATGACACGCTCGATGGTTCACTCGCTGGATACTTGGCCTCGGTGACCCTAACTTCGGGATCAAACGAGATTTAAACTCTACCCATACTCTCTTCTAGAAGTGCTGGAAGCTTTCCTGCACCCTGCTCTGGTTTTTCGAAATTTTGTTGCAGAATAAATAATCATCTCCGCAAGTGCACCGGGGATTCAAACGAATTTTCTATCACTGTTCAAAGTAAACCCCCGAATGATCTCCTTTTAAAGTAAATTAGTTACTAATCCTTTAATCTGGACCGAGATGCTGAGGATCTGGCTTCCAATTACTACTTTTTTTCCAAGTCTCTCTCTGGAGATAGTACGATGCAATGCCAACAATCAGAGATAGCATATTTAAGTGCAAAAAGCGGAGGTCCTATCATATGTATGTGGCAGTCCTTGTTGGCTGAAGTCTCCCATTTATCGTTCTTGTAGAACTGTCAGTTTTTTTGTTCATACATCTTGTAATGTACAAGCGAAACGAGCTATAGAAATAAATTATTTTGAGTGTCTTTTTACTGTATATTAAATTAAATAAAAATCGTGACGATAACATACAGGTCTGAAAGGGTCCGAGATTTATTCACGCGAGTGTCTATAGTAGTCTGTTGTTCCGCAGTATGTACTGGTATTCCACGAACCTAAATATAACAAGTGTTCCGAGAAATTCTGAAAGCGTGATTTATGAATGCTATTCTAGTTACAGTTTTCACGAATACAATATTCTCTTTCAGTGAACAATTCTTATTTTCACTGCTATGGAGCCTAGAATCTATAAAGAATCTATAAAGCTAGATTTAATAATAATAATAATTTTACAGTTTGACCGATGTCCCGAAAGATATCTACTTCTGCAACGACCAAAATCTACTGATCCACTGATCCACAGCGACGGTGTCCATTACGAAAGCCTCTCGGGAATTTATTTACAATTAGGTCGGCCCGCGGATAATAGTGTGTACACCGGCACCGTTTTTAGTTGTCAGTCGCCGGCGGAACGTATCAACAAAAGTATCGATTGACGGGTTATCGTCCTTCCTGTTACATAACACGATCGAAGGGTTAAAAAAAGCCGGCGCGGCGAGCAGAGGCGCGCGACCGGTTTCAATGCGTTTTAATACGGTTTCCGGTGACCTCCCCCGGCTCTCGCAATTTTTACAATCCATTTCCATTCGCACAGATCTGCATAATAGTCCAGCCGCCCGGCCGGCGCTACAATCGCTTCCGTCGTCGTCGAACGCCCGTCTCTTTCCCTCGATTATTATCAATTTATCATGAACCTGCGAATAAAAATGTTTTCTCATTCCGAAGCGATGATTTTGCAAGCAACGACACGCAGATAGGTGCGTCATCGTGTAACGACGAAGAAATAGAAAAATGAATTCGCCGGAATCTAAGGTTTCTCGGCGCACCACAAGAGACGCCTAGAAAGTCGGAAGTGTAATGTATTCCGGTTGGTATTTTCAGTCATCGGACGACCGGCTGCAGTTAGAAATCGGTGTATTGTATGTCGATTCCAGACGGTTGCAACGAGACACTTGCCCGTAGCGTACAGAGAACTGGTGGCGGCGGCGATGGAAAGAGAAAGAGAAAAGGGCCACGAGGGATAAAAGGCAAGAAAAACCGGGCGAAAGAGGTGGAAAACACGGACAGAGAGGCGGCGGACAGGGTGTCTGTGTTTTCTATGTACGCGCGGCCGAGTAATAGGCGCTTGTATGTACGTATATACCGGTGGGTTACATGGGTATATGTGGGACAAGCAAGATGGAGCCTGGAGGTTTGGGTCGATATGAACGCGGCAGCGCTATTGCAGCAAACCGCCCCCTATTCCTGTCGTTCCGCTTACCTCCTTCTTCGCTCGACGTCCTTCCACATCCACGAACCCCCTTATCACATCGTCCGTCTATCGCTCAATCGCTATCGACACCGGCGGCTTAATTAATGCCGCTGATACCGTTAATGACCGCGCGCGAACGCCGCTCAGAAATCCTACTCGCTCGAAATCAACCCCCGCCTGAAAACCTGCTAGCGGTCCACGTTGTTCCGATTGATTTTCATTGTCAGGTAATTCGGGGAATGGTTCCTTGAGGTTCTTTTTTATTTTTTAGGCGCTTGAGATTTTTTAACTTTCCGATTTTTACCCAAATTTTGAGAATCGACAGGTCTCTGTGAATATTAACTGAATTGTTCGCTGCGATCAGTACTGTAAAAGCGAACTGAAGAATTCTCATGCATTTCTCCTGGAATACTTGTTGCTTGATTAGATATATAGTATATGCAGACAAGAATGTCGTATTTCGTAACATGATGTGCCGACAAGGAGCACTATTAGTGCACCGCAGGTCCTGATACGAATTCATATCGACGAAGAACGAACGGAAACATCCATGAATTTAATTTCCACGTTGCCGCAGAATGAATTTTTTCTCGTTTCCACGTGAAAATCCATGGAAATGAGAATCCCCGGCAAAAAGACCAGTCTCTGCTAATCATTCCGCCTCGCGAAACGTGTCCGAAAGCGAAATGAAAATATTTATATTCCCTCTCTCGCGTTTTTTCTTTCTCCCTTTTTTCAAACAAGAACGCCGGAATACGCGCGCTCTCCGGTCAGCTTTGTCAGATTCAGTTTTAATATCTCGCGAACCCGCGATCCTCCGAGAACTCTCGCCGAAAAGACGAGCGACGAATCGCCACGAACGCGAACGTTCCGTCAGTTTTAATGAAAAAATTCTCTCGGTCGGCCCCGATTTACCGGCGACGTTCGTGCACGTTTCGCGGGACACGAGAAATTCCTGAAATCCGAGAATCGTAGCCAGCGGTTTCCGCTTTCTCTTGTCTAATATAATAAACAAGCTCGGAGTCGGATAACAATAGATTAGCAGATTATGCGGAGTTCAGCTATCCGCGGATCGATATCGTGTTTCCGAACGTCTGCGCCGGTTTCGTTCTCAGGAACAATTGCGCAGAGCTTTTGTTGTTTTTTCAATTTTATCGATTAGATAATTTTTTTCACGCCCTAACGGCAGGGGTTAACAACGCAGTGTTTCGATAATCTTCATCGAGCAACATTGGATCGATGAAAAATATCCGATCCGAAGTTCTGCTCAATGATCGACGCGGGTTATTGCTCTGAGCGAGGTCTAGCCTTGCCTCCGTCAATCAATCCAGGTTATTGAACAGACTAATGCGAACGATTCCACAACGATGCCGAAGAGTATAATTTTTCGAGCATTTGCTCTCTCTCCCTCTTTCTCTGTGAAACCGCGAAACGGAGAACTGGAGCGACTATGATGGATTCTATCAAACTGTTTTCTCTTTGTTTTCTCCGTGGCAGTCTTTTATCTCCGAACCGGCTGCATTCAACCTGCCATTGACAAATAAGCGGTGATGCCTGCCATTGACAAATTGGCGGTAAACGTTCAATGAAGATACTGAAAGCCACGTTACCGCGATCAATCACACGCGGCTCTGAAAAGATATTTCTTCTCGACCGTTGTCGTAATTTCTGCACCATTAACCGCACCGGCGCGGCGAGAAACTACACTTTTGTAGAATAAACAAATGCACTTGGCCAGGCGACATTCTATTTAATTAAATGTCACTCGCGGGACGAGCTATTGTCAGCTGAACCGCTCCGCCGACTGCCATTGTCTCGCGGAAAAATGGCTGCTCTAGTAATCTTTGCCATTTCGCGACAGAGATCTTGTCAAAATTCAAATGCCTCGCGTTATCCCCGGCCACATGCTCGCTGTTAATTAGCGGTGATAATAAATTTCTCCATGTGCCGAAGATAACATGCATATACACAAATGTACAGAAATTTAGCGCAACTTTCACGAGCTGCGTTTCAACCGGCATCCTTTCCGAACGTTCCATTTCCTTGATGTTGTAATAAATTCGATGGTACTACCGCCAGAAAAAGAATGAATGCAAAATTAATTTACTCATTCGATAATCTAAAGCCAATTGATCTGATAAGTGGATAGAATTAGTGTCTTTTAAATATGCGCTTCTGAAACGAATAGAAAAAGTCGATGGAACAATTTCTCCTTCGGTACCATGTTTGTTCCGAAACAAGTTCAGAAGAGTGAACTTTCTCATACTTTTCCTCGCAGACGATTCTTGCAATTAGCTGAATCGAATATTACCGTTTCTAACAATATGTCGGTCGGCTGTTTTTTCTCCGCTAAAAAATACTCGAGAGAATTGTTTACTCTTGAATCGTTGGGTTTTTTCAATTTATATAATAAAATTATTAAAATTTTATGTAATTTTATTAATTTATTATTAATTTTTCATCGTTTGGTAAGAGAAATTCCTGGCCAATTTCGATGTTTCTCTCATCAAAGAGATACTCGGCCGATTAAAGGGTCCGTAGGTGGCTAGCGTGTTCGTGTTCGTGTCCGAACAATCAGCTGCGATGTGTCAGAAGCATGGACTAATTTAATTATTAAATCGTGCCGGCCCCGATACGCGCTGTCTTCTTCAAGCAGCCATTTAATAGAGCCGGCTCCGATGCAGCGTGACACTGTCCCGTGAACATTCGCCGCACACAACCCTAAACCGCATGATCAAAAAGTGGTGCGGCGACCGGTCCCCCCGGCGGTCTCTCTCTCTTTTTTTTCTGTCGCCACTCAATACTTCCTCCTTTCGTTTCTTCTTTTTCTGTCGCATTTGTCCGACCCGGTAACCCGACTGTCACCCTTTCTGCCGACCCTGCCGCCGCTAAACTAGGGTTCATGACACCCCAGCGTCATTTAATTTAGTCTCGAGGGCTGGCAGAAGTGAGAGCCACTCGTAGAGAAATCCTCCCGCCCCCTCACCCCGTAATCATTAAACTGCGGATCTTCGTGCAAAACGAAAATGATCCGCGTCGATTGGAAGGTGTTGCATAATGTGTGCTGTATTGTTTAGTCTTGTTTAGGAACAGTTGATTTATTTTTGAGGGGGCGTGTTAGTTTATCAAAACTAAATCAACGTTCTCTGGTAGAGATTACAAAGTCTCGATGGAACGTTCTCAGGTTCGATTCTAAACAGAGATTTCGAAGCAACTCATTCTTTGTATACTTCGTATCAAGAGCCGGACTGTGGGGGCTAACCTAAACAGTCTGGAGATATGGGAACCCTATTTCATACTTGGGGTTCCAAATTGGTTTCCTTCTTAGAGTCAGTCGAAGCTAAGATTCCTCTGAATAAAGAGCTTCCTCCCGCGCCGTGAAATAAAGACTTTTATTTCAAGTATAAAGTATCAGTGTGACTTTTATTAATAACCCATTTCCAATAGAAGGAAATCGAATAAAGTTGCAAAACGAATTGGAAGAAAAATTCCATTGAAAAATATGTTCCCATCTAAGGACGCTGGAGCCTTGCGTCCAGCAGCGGGGAGGATGTGAACGCACGTGCGTGCAACACGGTCGCCGTGTGTAAACGGAGCTTAACGTGTCCTCCTGTGGCCAGGCTCAACCTGGATCGCGATAACTCGTCGCGGCGATCGCATTTATTTTCAGTCCACCTTCGCACCCCGCGCAAGCAGGTTCGCAATAAGTTCGCGTGCGGACCATCGGGATCGCTCACGCGTCTCTTTATGCGGTCTCGCAACCCAGTTCCGCGCGGCTGGGAATCGGCAAACAGAAAACGAAAAAGCCACGCGTTGTTCATGCCGCTACGTGAATCCGATTAGGTATACCCGGTTGGAGAAACGAACGGCCCCGACTAATTTAACGAGCGAAAAACACCCGCGTCCCCCTCCCCCCACCATGGTATCCACTTTCAGGCCTCTTTGCGAGTCGTTCCGCGTTGCGGTTTGCGTCTTTCGTTCGCGAAAGAGCTCACGGATGGCTCGTCATGTGACTCATGGGGTCCCGTGCCCGGAGACGTTAGGGTACGAAGTAGTCCACGTGTTTACCAATGGGAGTGCCCAACTCCCGGAAGTGCCGCCACCCTAAATGTGCTAGGCTCCAACCCCTCTGTTGCAGGCCTGTTCCGGAGCGAAACTGATTTATCCGATACGTTAGCCACCTTCCTTGCTGTGTATCTTGGTTTTCAATGAAATTTGCTATGCAATCAATAAATGGTGCTACGTTTTATTAAGCAAATATTGCGGGTCAGGGGAAACTTCGTACTTCGACGCATGTTTCTCGACTGTTAGCTAGAGAAACACAAGGTCTGTGGCGATGTCGTGCGACAGCAGGCACGCTATGCCAATTTATTAACGGTCACCTATTTATCCAATTCTTTGCGACAATATAACACGTTTATCCTGCAGACGTTCGCCGAATTTCCAAGCAACGTTAAAATCGAATTTGACTTAATAGGACTTTCTATATGTTCTTGTTGGAAATAGCTGGATAACTCACCGGGAGGAGGACGCGTCCCGAAGGATTTCACGCGATTACGATCGTTCCGAGTGCTCGAGGACCTTGATCTTAAGCCCCTGCACGGAAGCGGTGGGGCGCAAACCACCGTCAGGGATGAAGAAGTCGGATAAATTGCACCCTCGTAACAGGTTCAGGCGGCCGGGGTGCCATAAAGATAGCCTCCTCGAGCCGCGAGAATATTTACCCTCTGCTGAAACGCCGCGCCGCGCTTAGCCGTCGGCTAAATGAATATGAAAAATGATTTATTCCGAGCCCACTCCAAGATGGTCAGCCCTCCGCGGAGAACTCCGCAGGTTCACGCGCACACGGTTCAGGGACTTCGTCCCCTTCGCATCGTTCGCTTCCTGGCCGCCATGGGAAACGCGTTCTCCCGGACAATCGGAGAACGGAAAACAGATTCGCTAGCGGAACACGATGCCCACCCTGACCGGCGGATTTTAGGGAGAAATAGAAAACTAGAGACATCACCATCATCCTCCTCGAAAGCAAATGGAGATGTGTGTCGAGATTACGGAGACACGTACGGAACATTGTCCGTGCGTTGCGCGCGGTGTGCACACGCCGCTTTTATGCATCGGAATGCAACGATCGTGCGTCATTAACACGCCGCCGAGCGAACCTTGCGCGTGCGGAGGAATCGATAGAAATAATTTCCGTGTTCGCAGCTGTATCTTGCGTTTTTTCGAGTTTATCCTTGGAAGAATAATCTTGACTAACGGGATCCAGCGGGAGATTGATCGGAACATTTAGGCTGCTCGCACCATTGTTAATGATCTTAGTTTAGATGCGCATTTCTATTGTGTAAAGAATTTCTCTTATTACGAGGCAGATTAAATCTTCTACGCGAAGAAGCACCGAATTTCCGAGAAAAAAAGTAGACGAAACGTTTGTTCGCGCACTGTGAACTCTGGCTCCTTTCAGAATGATCGCGCCAATTACGCTACATGTTTCCTAATCAGTTTTAAGAACCGGATGAGAGGTAACATAAAAAACGTATGTACGCGCGACGAGTGTGGGCTTACGGTCGGCATAGTGTCGCATTGTAAGCAATCAGATGCGGCCCTCCGACTACTCATCCTTTGTATTCATGACTTCACGTATGTATGTATGCATGTATGTACGAGTATTAGGAGACAATACGAGAATGAGGTCATTCGTAAAAAATTTTACTATCGTTCATTGTCGTACTACATGATCGCGCGTTATTTTATCGATGTCAAGGTGAAGAAAAATTCATGAACGTATATTCTTGGTTCGCGTTGTTTTTGTTATTCTATTTCTTCTCTGTCGCGCAGAATCGTTCACGTATTAATTAGGAAGCCTCCGAGGTTTAGTGGGCAGCTCGAGGCGCGAAACAATCGTTTTGTAATCGAAAGGGGAATCGATTAGCGACGCTGACGAATAAAAAGTTACGAAACGATTTGATGTAACGCTCACCTACGCGAAAGAAACGCTCTGTTACCGCTTTCACGGCGCCTGGATGTATCAGAAGCAACGAGACATAATTACGCGAGGCATGAAATAAAACATCAATGACCCACATTCGCCGTGGTTAATGGCTGCAGGGCCATTACGCTCTTTATCCTTCGGCGAGGCAAAATTGAATGTCAAGCGGCACGAAATTCGATAACGAGCGGGGCAAGTATAACGTTCATTCGCACACGTTTTCAATCACTCGACGAAGGGAGCGACGACAATGTTACATACATCGCATCCATTCAGACGCGCATTAAGACTCCAGTTCGTTTTCAACGTCCCGTGCAATTGGCTGGCAATCAACCACTGCAATTTATCAGGTTGCGTCTCGGCCGAGGACTCGAAGCTGTTCGAGCGTTTCGGGAACAATTCTGCAGCCGGATGCACCTCCGAAATGCATTCGAAAATGAATGATTATTTCGGTATTAATTTAGCTGAAGTCTTAATTCGTACGAAATAGTATTTTCATTTATAATTCGTTAAACTTGTTTAATCTCTGTTTTTATCAGGCTCTACCTCGCTGCTTCTGAAAATGGTAGCTGCTCGAATTTCGCTTTTCGTTCTCGGACGCATCCGCAGAACTGTTCCGAAAACGACGACGCGAGAGGACAACCATGGTCTCGTGGCACGAATCAAGGCCCATTTACGAGGAGACCGTTCGCAAGGTCCGTTCCGATGTGGTCGTGACGTAATCTTACGTGAGCCGAAAGTGTGCACGCCGAGCAGATAAACGATGACACACGTTGGGACAAATCAAGGATGCTAAACGGTAGGGTAATCAAAGTAAGTGTCAACTATGCAGAACTGTTTAGCAGCGCGGGAAATTCTACGAACAAAATATTCCAATAAACTTCTCGAATCGTCTAGGCAAATAAGTTGTCACTCTTCGATGTGAAATTTTTAAGTTCGCGATAAAAATAACAGAATTAATACTAAAATATTTTAAATTGCGCAAACAGTATGCTGTTAGCGGATAATACATTCGGAATATTCGCTACAGCTGCACACCAATTTAACAGTGTACACAAGCTTACTTAAATGTCGCCGATCCTACACTTTCCTGCTTTAAACACCTCTGTTAATAATAAAGCAGACTATAGATTTTACTTTTATAGCACCACGGTTATTAATAATGCCCGCGGGCGCGATAAACTGCAGGATTTTATTTATACAAAAATCAAACAACATCGACAACGCGACGGCACAGCCTTGAAAACAAAGTACAGTATCGAAAATTTAACATTGTTTTCAGACGAGCGTTTGGCATGAATCCATATCTGTCTCTTTGGGAATTCATAAGCAACACAACTTTATCTCAAAATACACCTTGACTCATTGACTACCGCGAACGAGCGAAAGGGAATATATATATATTAATGTACACTTATCAAACTGCAAATGAGAATGTCGATGCAGTTCTGTGTGCATCTTACTACCCTGTGGCAGTGCCAATAAATATATCCCACGGCTCGTGCAAGTAAATAAAATGCGAGACCGGCTGAGTCCATTGGAAACGGTGTGAAATTAGACACTCGAACATCAACAAACAAAATTTAAAAAACACACTCAAACATCGATAAATAAAATTAAAGAATTCACTCGAAATTCACTACGTAGAAAACAATACGATATTTAATGAAATTAAACGACAGACACATTAACAAATAGCTCAGGCAACATTTACGACTCGCTTTCCAGATTGCCCGTGACCTTTGACCGAGAAGAATCATTCAATAGCAAGGTAGCCATATGAAATGTTCTGCATCGGTCTCAATGGAGGCTGTTAGGTAGACAAGGGAACCCATAAAATGTCGAACGCACATGCAACGATTTGTGTGGGCATTAACATAAGCTCTCGGCCTCATGAATAATTCATTTTTGCTAGTCCTTTTGTGGCCTTCGTACAATAGAATGTTCGAAATAACTATATTAATTCCGACGTCGAGTTTATCGTCGATATTGGCTAGTGTAGCATGGGAAAACAGAACGAGTGACGCGGCACTAAAAATAAAGCGATAGGTTGATGCAACTTCCACTAATGGAACAACAACGGGCATAATAAACACGCCGATGCTAGAGCTCTGCGATTAATGGTTGAAATCTGGCGAAATATTTTCCATTTTCTTCCCATGACGAACATGCGTAATTCATATTTCCTAAATTTATTTATAGTAGGTATTTGTTGTCTTCAACGACGAGTTACCGAACTAATTACTTCAAAACCGATATACGAGCCGCAAGCAGGTTAATGTTACACGGTAGAATATAAACTAAGCGATACAAAAAGGATCTCCAGCACGTTGAAAGCCTGATCAATTAGTTAATCTATTTCTCTTAAGAGTTCGCAACTGAAAGAGCACTTACATCGAGATTGAACCGTTACACCGAGACCCTACTGCAGGGGCGATTTCTAATTAGGACATGGCAATAACGCGAGCAAACCAAAAAGTCCGAGTTCATTGATTTAGAATTTAGAGGATGCGGGATCAGTGAAAAGTAATCCCGACCAGTTATCTGACCGCGAACTGTATAAACGAGGCTCGCGTTTACTGCAGCTTCTGCGACGAAAGTAGAGCATTACGCACGGACGGAGGGTATGCTATAGTTCGGTTTGAATTACGAGTCGCGGCATGAAATTGTCACGGATGGATGAGCGAATATACTATTAGGACCCGCATACGCGAGTCCTGTTACTGTTACCGCATCGTGGATCGTGGCCATCGATTGTCGCTGCAGTTAGATGCGCCGCGAGCGCAGCTACGCAGCTGAACAAAATTACGAGACAGCCAATTTAATCCTCCTCGTCGCGTGTACACGCATTTTCTGGCTACGAAAAGCGCAAAACGGTGCAGATTCCTTCTACGAGTGATTTCCGTGGTGTCTTACGACTCTGTCCAGCAGGGTATAGTAATCGCGTACAGTAAACTGGCGGGCTTCTCGCTACGGTGTGCGCCACACGGTGGAAAACCAGATACACGTCTCCCCGAGTCGTCTTTCTCCCTTTCACGGATATTAAATTACCCCGTTTCATCAAACCCCCTCATTTCTAATCTCTCTTTCGCGAGATAAACCGAAGGAGGACGCCTGTCCGTCTCCCTTAGAGTACCGAGCCGTTACGTAATTCGAAACCGCGACGATGTGCCGTTAAAACAGCAGGAAAACAAGACACACGTGATTAACGCGTGTAATAAATACATACATACGCTGCACGCCATGCAAACCTT
The DNA here is from genome assembly GCA_028454225.1 of Lasioglossum leucozonium. Classification (NCBI taxonomy): domain Eukaryota; kingdom Metazoa; phylum Arthropoda; class Insecta; order Hymenoptera; family Halictidae; genus Lasioglossum; species Lasioglossum leucozonium. The sequence continues at coordinate 2,754,416 of CM052214.1, forward strand.
CGGACACGGCAACGGGACACCCGGAGCTTTCGTAATTCCGATGCCGAACGGATTCTGGACACCGAGGAATATTTTGTGGGCTCGTGAATTATTCATCGCCGCGCGACCAACGTTTGCCGTGGCTCAAAATTTCTGTAGATCTTTAAGAAATCACCTTTCCTGAGGGCCTGATCTATGGCGTTCTATTCTTTACCACGTTTTAACACCCTCCTGAGTAAATAAGCTAATTTTCGTATCGCGTCTTCTAAGATTGGGCTGTTCTCTAGACGTTTCGACGATCGCTTAAATATTTATCAATTTTTATAGAGCGACCTGGCGTTCTACACCTGACGTGGCAGGTCGAAATAAATTGGGTGCAATAAATTCCCAAGGATTCCTTTAAAAAATTACGTGGTCCTAAAATTTCAAGAAGATTAGTCCATTGGTTGCACGAATTCCGAGTACAGTAAATGCTCGATCCCTGTCCTGGGTCTCTTCTACGATCCCTGTCCAGTGCCTACTCACTCCACCGGCTGTCAACTCCGCGCCGCTTCGCAGGGCGGCGACGATTGATCTCGGCTCGGGTATATCGGTGTGAACACCACTACATTGACTCGAGGAAACGATTTTACAAATCTCTTAATTTTCATTATTTTTTTATGGGACTTTCACTATCTTATTTCTGGCATTTTTCTGATTAAAATGACACCAAACACGATATAATTTGAACTGTATCAAGTGGTTTTATCGACGATGAAAGTCTCGAAGGCAACGACGAACAGCGTATTGGAAAGAAAGAGATGCGAACAGTCGCCGTCGCCGGCACAGTGCACATGTAGAGTAAATATGGGCCAAATTATATCGTGTTTGGTCTTGTTCTAATCAGAAAAATGCCAGAAATAAGCCAGTGAAAGTCCCATAAAAAAATAATGAAAAATAAAGCATTTTTAATTGGCATTGCATTGTGAGAACACGCGGGCCTTTAAACTGTGCTGGCGACGGCGACACGCTTCGGTCATGCGATCCGTATGTTCGGCTCTTTATTGAAGCTTCGCTCGGCGCGGTCGGCGCGATAGATATCTGAGCGCAGTCATAAATCAAAAAGCATGTCCCTATACCATCTCTGTCCGTGCAAAACACAGCTTTTGGACAGGGATCGAGCATTTACTGTATTCGGTAACAAAATATACATACTTCAATATTCTAGGCGGTCCCTAAAATTTTGAAAAGGCTGCGTCGAGCGATCGGTCCGAATAAATTCGGAAAAATTCATTCGATTTCGACGGTCCACGTCAGGGTGGCTGCTGAGGAATATCGGGGTGTAGTCAAGGAGAAATTTACCTGTCTGCCGGAGCGCGGCAGCGTCTCCACGTTGGTACCGCCGACGACAGGCGCCTTTTCCGGTCCTCCATTCTGCTGGCTGACATTTATGTTGGCATTAACATTCGCGTGCACATTAGCGTTGAGATTGTTCGCGTTGTCGGCGACGTTGGTGTTGGCGTTGCCACCGCCGGCTACCCCGCCGGTTCCACCCCCGTATTTTCCTTCCTCGCCCGTCATCGCTGCTTCTCCGCTACCACCCTCCTCTCTTCTTCCCTCTTCGTTTCGCGTTCCGCACCCCCTTTGCTCCCTCTCCTCCTTCCGTTCACTGATCACCAATGTCGGTCCGCTGGCCAGAATCCGGATATCTGCTCGAACGAGACGACGAATTCGCCGATCAGCAGAGAAACTCGGCCAATCTACGGGATTACCGAGTCGACTCTCTGTCCAATTTCTATGTTATCGATAACTTCAACCTCGGCAAGAAAAACCTCCACCATCTTCCAAGGACTAACCCCATTCTACCAACTGACTCTGCACCACTTGGCCTCGAGCACTTCGCGGCTTGGTCCAGACTCGTCCGAGAGGATTCGAATCGATATCGGGACGAGAATCAAACCATAAAACGATACTCGATTAGCTATTCTACTTCGCTCCGTTAACCCTTTTAGTGCCAGGCGAAAAAGAGGTGCCTATGCGAGAATAACCGGCCGAATTTCACGGTTTTACTAGGGTTTGGGAAAATGATCATAAAAATCAAACAAGAAACAATATTTACATGATTCAAAAAGTAGTATATTAAGGACGAAATAGAGAACAAAACAATGACACTAGTTTTTCTATATTCATTGAAAATTATATAAATAACAAAGGTATAAAAGATCATAAAGAAAGTATGTATGTATGTATGTAATAATATTTGGTCCCCTAAGGGTTTCAAAACCATTCCACCACCTCTCCCTTTACCAATCCTCAACTATCGCCTAATTTCCAATTTCAGCGGGACCTACTTTTTATTAAGGTGGGTTCCGAACCACCTATTTTGCCAACAACACGTGAAACGCACCCAGAGGGTCACTTCCCGGCTTTTTACCGAGCGGTCACCCATCCTAGGTGCGGACCCCGTCCTAAGCAGTTTAACTTCGGTGATCGAACGAGAACCGGTATTTTCAGCGAGGCAATGGTCGTTGACCATAAAGAAAGTAAAAGTTGAGTTCTTTCTTACAAAACGTATTTGCACATACAAAAAGTTATCTTTTCATCATAATTTTATATAGACCATTTATTACAAAGTATATACAGTAATTCATCCATAACTGTCTAAAATATCTAAACGATAACTGTCTAGTCGCCTACCCATTCCACTGAGGGGCATACCCCGTGAGGGGCCGTGAAACTCAGTAGACCTCGGCCGCCGAGCAATGTAACCCGATACCGGATCGGGTATATCGGTGTGAGACCAGGAGACCACTACTAATCCAATCACAAAACTTCTTTATTTTTTATTATTTTTTTATGAAACTTTCACCAATATATTCGTGGCATTTTTCTAATGAAAATTATACCAAATATGATATAATTCCGATTTGACCAATATATTTGTGGCATTTTTCTGATTAAAATGATACCAAACACATTTATAATACAAGTCGGTTCGCCCCTGCAAGACACACTCTCTTGACCGAGACAATTCGTCAAACTAAAATCGTAAATATCATCGGAATTATATAAAAAATCCCTATCCCTTTACGATAACTGTCTGTGGTCAGACCCGTGGTATAGACAGTTATGGATGAATTACTGTACTTTGCATTTCCAATATATTTTGTAACAAGATAAATAATATTACATAACAAAAAATAAAAAATAACTCGAAGGTACATGGTAAGCGTACATGGTGTTTACGTTAGATTTCGTTAGCTTCAAGCGATAGCAAAAAGTCGTCATCCACAAAGAGTTAAAACGAAAAACTTTTTTTTTTAATTCTCTCGTAATGAAATTAAACCATTTATAACGTATTATAAATTTATTTTGAGATAGAGTTCTCCCGCAATGCGAATAGTAAAGCACTACAAAGCGCGGGCCGATATATCGGCTCCGGCACTAAAAGGGTTAATATCCTAGTTGAATATCTCCGCACTGTTAAGTAAACCGCAGGACAAGCTAGCAGGCGAGACTAACTTCGCCGAAGATTCACATCGAGTCGAGTATCGATGATAATCGTTCATAAAATTACTGATCGATCTGCTACTCTATTCACTGCATTGAATATTCGAAACTCGAACTTCCTAGATCGAACTAGTTTCACTGATTCGGAATCAGTCGCTGATATATTGATGGAAATAGTGTCGACCAAAATCGAACGATAATATGATTATACTCTATTCGCTCCGTTAACTCTGGTTAAATAACGCACTGTACGGTAAACGCGGGACTAACTGACAGATTGAACTAGCTTCACAGAAGATTCATGGCGATTCGATCATAAAATTACTGATCGATCTGCTACTCTATTCACTCCATTGGATATTCGAAATTTCCTTGAACTTCGTAGAACGAACTATTTTCACTGATTCGGAATCAGTCGCTGATATATTGGTGGAAATAGTGTCGACCAGAATCGAACGATAATATGATTATACTCTATTCGCTCCGTTAACTCTGGTTAAATAACGCACTGTACGGTAAAAGCGGGACTAACCGACAGGTTGAACTAGCTTCACAGAAGATTCATGGCGATTCGATGGTAATCGTTCATAAAATTACTGATCGATCTGCTACTCTATTCACTCCATTGGATATTCGAAAGAACTTCCTAGATCGAACTAGTTTCACTGATGATTCAGAATCGGTCGCTGATATATTGGTGGAAATAGTGTCGACCAAAATCGAACGATAATATGATTATACTCTATTCACTCCGTTAACTCTGGTTAAATAACGCACTGTACGGTAAACGCGGGACTAACTGACAGATTGAACTAGCTTCACAGAAGATTCATGGCGATTCGATGGTAATCGTTCATAAAATTACTGATCGATCTGCTACTCTATTCACTCCATTGGATATTCGAAAGAACTTCCTAGATCGAACTATTGTCACTGATGATTCAGAATCGGTCGCTGATATATTGGTGGAAATAGTGTCGACCAGAATCGAACAATAAATAACGCACTGTACGGTAAACGCGGGACTAACTGACAGGTTTAACTAGCTTCAAAGAAGATTCGTGGCGATTCGATCATAAAATTACTTCTCGATCTGCTACTCTATTCGCTCCATTGGATATTCGAAATTTCCTTGAACTTCGTAGAACGAACTATTTTCACTGATTCGGAATCAGTCGCTGACAAAAATCGGAGAAATGATAAAAATGCTGAATCGACGAATTCTAACACAAATCCCGTTAATTTCAGATTGTATTTAGTATAAAAACCTTACTGTCGCGACCGCACTACTGTCACACGGCAAGAGCCTCCTTGAACATCGCAGATCGATGTCGAAGATTCGAATCGAGTGGCCGACATATCGACGAAAACCGAGAAAATCGAGAGACGAAAATGCTCGACCATTTAGCCACTCTATTAACCTCGTAAACCCTGGTTCAACTTGCTAATTTTGTTATTCAACGTATGATAATTCGACTGAAAATCGAATAATTCGTACAACAAGGACGGAATAATTGACTTCCCGAATAAATTGTCTAGAAAATATATAGAGAACATTCTTCGGACTGGCGGTACGGTCATTGCATTAAAAATACCGAAGGGAATTACTTTCGTTCTGTTGTAGTCGCTATTTTTAGGCTTCTGGTCGCGCGATACGGGTGGTATAACGGTAAATGACGAGCTAGCTCGAGCACGTTGGAGGCAGACTTCGCGAAGCCGATCGGTAACTAATCAATTACAACTACAGTTTTCGCTGGTTATTTGATGACTGGAGTCATCGTTGCAGTATACGCGTTCCCATCCTGCGAATGATATCCGCTTTGGACCGCGGGTTTAATTTTAGACGGTCTCACACGCCGCACAGTGGGCCGGAATCGCAAAAAGCTGGACAAAATTTGTATCCCGGTTAATTACACATTATTTTATGTACCATAAAAATTAATAACCGGACAGTGGATTTGATGTATTTACGTTAAAAATGAGCAGGTGCAATTAAAAACTAGCAAAAACATTAGAACATTTAGGTAGTAGAAAAGTAGAACATTTTTATTTTGCTTCGAGAGAGACTCGAACATGAATTTATTTAACAAAAGAGATTAGATAGAAGTCTATCTGGATCGAGTTCTTGCGAGAAGACCCGGTTACGACCGATATCGTGACATGAAAATTGTTTATTTAATTCCAGCTATTTTATTGAAACGGCCCCGCTGAGCGCCGGTCTCGGACGTTGCGAGCAGCACACAAGGCGTAAGATCGCGAAAAACACTGGCGTCGGCAGAAACTGGGGGAATTGGTTTCCGGTGACCGCGAGGGCCTCGAGGAATCATGCATGTAGTATCGTCGGTAGTGGAACCAGGGAAAATCGATTCGGCCGTGCCCGTTCGAGCACTGCGCGCCTCTCGAGTGTGCGAACAGCCGCCGCCGCGATAAAAGTAGTCGAACCGCGCGGGGAACGGTCCGTTTCCGAGATCCACAAGTTACGATGCTTGGGAACAATGCTCGAAAGGGCCCCGGAGACACGGGCCAGGGATTAAAGGCACGATATACCGAAATAAATATCGCGAAAAGCGCGCACCCTCCCTTCTCTCCGCGGAAGGAACACGTAAATGTCATCCGACCGAAATATATCGTGTCTCGCATCCCCGACGTAGAAGAGTGGCAACCGGAGGATGGAGTATCCCCCGTGGAGGATATGTACTGCGAACGCACGCCTTCCTTGCGTGTCGGCCCAATCAATTTGGGAAGCCTTTGAAACTGTCCGTCCCCGACACGAACGACAAGAGGTGTCGGTCGGGTTGGATCGATGATTTTGATCGGGACCACCGCTAAAAATAATGTAAACGGATTTAGTGTGATAGCGGGTGGCCGATAGACGACCCTTTAAACTTCGAAGCGAAGACTCCGGGTCCGCAGGCTATTGCCCGAGTCACCGTGTATATTAGACTATACCGGTCTCGGTATTTTTTTTCCCCAGATAGAAAATGGGTTATTACATTCAGCGATGAACACCGCGAAGCCTTTTTCTCTCCATAGTCTCCCGTTCGAGTCTGTCCTGATGATCGAATACGCACAAACCTAGAGTCTATCAATTTCGCCGAACTATGTGGTATAATCGAAACCTGATGCTCCGGAAAAAATGACGCGACTGACCAGAGAATGAAAGAGAAAGAAAGAAAGAGAGCTACAGGGTGATGATACTTAGGATTCCCGAATACCAACCACAGGATACCGAGGCACTTTTTCCATCAAATGTTCCTTCACTGTCAAATCACACGACGTACCGTCATTTTCTGTACGTTTGCTCTCGCGCGAACCGAACCATACACATATAGAAATATATAGGCGTATATATGAATATATATGTATGTTATTCGAAAGGATTCCCGTCTGTCTAAAAAAAAGTTCCGAGCTCAACACGACCGCCCTCCTGGAAACTCCGTACGGCTTTGATCGGTTTTATAACATCGATGGCGACGGGTTCGCTCGAAGCGACACCTGGCGATCATGTTTTTAGATGCTCTACCCCCCTCTTTTCAATCGAGCTTCGCGATTACCGCCACTCGGACCACACCAGAAACTCGATCTTTTGTCAATAAAGCGGCACCGTCCAGACAACAAATTCAGAGTGAAACTCGGAACATTGTCTCTGCCTCCCAACTGAAAAATTATCAGATTGAAATCAACCCTTATGTGGGTTACCAAATTGTACGAATGATTTGTAATCAAGGACAAGGCCGTCTTTTTTAATTAAAAATATTTTCCTCGGAGAGCTTAGAAAAATACAAAAGCTTTCGTTTTTTTCAGAAATCTTTATTTTAGAATTATAAATCGATGTATATAGTCATTTGTTTAGACAATGAGATTACGAATTACATACATCTTATTAAAAATATTATAACGAAATTATACATGTACTTTATATTTTGGCTTGTTTTTAACTGATAACTAAAGTAATAATACTATAATCTTATACATATGTAACCTAACTTCTATTCGTATGTAGAAAAATACCAATTGCATTAAACAGAGTATAAAATAACACGATTTAAATTTAATAGAAAATAAGAGAAAAATTTGTTCTTTTTAACTGAAACTCACCTTAAAGTATGTTTTACATTTTATGTTATATTTGTTTACAACGTTGATAGTTACAGTTTTATATGTACAAATTAACTACGTGGTTTTGCTTTTAATTAGATTTACCTCCTACGTATGATACAAGAAATATCAATTCTATAGAAGAATGTATATAACAAATGGACAGTATCTTTGGTCTGCCCAAAAAAAAGTTAAACAGATTATAGTACTAAACTTGAAAAGCTTAAAAAATGATTAAAACTCTCCTATTTTATCGTGTACATACTTTTCTTCGATTAAATACTTCATACTTCCAGCTTAACATTCATTCGTCTACTCTTATCTTTCAAACGTGTATCAAAAGCTCTCAAAGTATTTCACGACGACAGATGAGAATCACTCGTTACCTTATTTAGTAAATGTCGTTGTTCAGGATGAGTTTTCTGCACGTGTCTAGTTAAATTCTGTTTAGAAGAATATGTTTTTTTACAAATATGACAAGGATATCCAAGTCCATAATGGTATCCTTCGTGTCGATGTTTCATTTGATCGGTATATGTAATATCACACATGGGGCATACGTATTTATCGTGTTCGCTCTTGATGTGATTTTTTCGAATTGTGTTATTGCAAAAGCGTTTATCGCATTGAAAGCATAGATGTGTTATTACAGGATCGTAATGGTTTTGACGAACATGCTCGTCAAAAGCTATATAAGAACTCAATGTAGTATCACAAATACTACAATCTATTTCTAGAGGTATATCGATAAACAGCTTAACTTTCGTATGACTACATTCATGTTTCTTCCACGTATCCATATCGGGGAAAGTTGAATCGCAATACCCACATATTAATCGCGAATGTGTCTGATGTTTCAAAATGTGGACATCGAGAGCTTTCCGACTGTCAAGCAGTGTTCCACAGACGCAAATATTTTTTTTTTCAATTATATGTGATTCGAGAGCATTTTTATTCATATATTTTACGTAAGCAGTTATTCGAGTAGAAGATCTACTTCTTCTTGTCACTGGCTGATTTTGTTGTTGCTCGGACTGATTTACCAGTTCGTTCGTCAAAAGATTATCGGTATTATTATTACTAATAGTAGAACCACTTTGTGAATTTTCTTCAATATCAACGTCAACATCGGTATCTTCATCGATTTTCTGAATTTTCAAAAATTTGTGTTCGTCACTGTACTTTGATGATCCTGTCATTTCGTTGTCCTCTTGTTCATCTTTCTCAGTGTTCTCATCGCGTGAATCTTTTAACAGCTCGGTATCCTTTGCGGCATCTTGTAACGTTTTTTGTTTCTCACCCTTTCTACCAACAATCTCGTAGGAATCATTTCTTTTCTTTATTGTTATGTTGATTCTCGCCGATGAATTTACGACTGTTTTTTTGTCACTCTTCATAACATACTCTTCCGTTTCATCATTTTGTAACTTACAGTTCAACTTATGTACATATAATGTGTAGGGATTACGAAACAATCTTCCACAGGAACAAGTAGTGTTGCCTTTGGCATCATTCATTCTATAAAATTCTTTTGTCTTCTTAGATATTCTTCTGCCTTTTCTATTATTTTTAAATAAACTAGTTGCATTACGTTTATCTCTGTCCTCGAAACCATTAATTTTTGAAGGGTCTAAATAATTATAATGAATAAAGTGGAAATTCTCTTTTGTTTCTCCACGATTATGATGACCTTCCAAATGTCTCCTAATATGGTGCGGTCTATAAATCCCATTACAAATATAACATTGATAATTTCCATTTTCCGATAACCTTTGTATTTCGGAATTACTAAGATCAATTCTAAATCTTTTTTTATGGTGGTTGTGCGAAACATTTAATTTTCGTTTTTCATTTCTTTGAAACTGTTGGTTACTATTACTGGCAGCATCGTTTCTCAAAGAATTATTATTATTATTACTAAAATCGTTCTTCGACTTGTTCACTTTCAGCACAGTAGACCTTTTTTTCATTTCTTTTAACATAAAATCAGTAGTTTGAATTTTATGGTAATCAATTAAATGTTTTCTTAGGTCCTTTATAAAGTACTTACACAGGGCGCATTGTGTGCACGAACTTGATGGTTGGTTTGTCAATTTTGGTGGACTATTTTGGTTTAATTCTTTGCGAGATACTGCTTTCGTTTGATCCTTTTGCACATTTTCACCATTAATTAAAGTATCCTTGGTGTGCATTGAAATATTTGCCTTCTTTCCCTGTGAATGAGAACTTGAAACAGACTCAGAATTGGATTCGTTCGTATTTGCTTTCACAGATGTCGATGAAGGATCTTTAATTTGTTTACTATGATTTCTCCTCAAACTGAGCTTTTTAACATTACTTTGTTCTGCTTCAGCAACGCTAGTCTCTTTTCTAGGCCTGTCTAATGACATAATAATACCATGTATTTTTGCTGAATGGTGTCTTAAATCTCGTTTGTGCAAGTACAACTTCCCGCAAGTTGGACATGGATACAATTTTTTAGTGCTTTTTACGCACAATTTAAGATTCGGCAGTGTAACATTGTCATTACCCAATACATTTGGTTGATATTTAATGTATTGTTTATGATTTAGATTCTCCAATGACACTGAATTCAATGTATTAGTATTCTTGCTACCTTGCACATCCTTTATTAACTTCAATGTCTCCCATATTTTATCACACTTCTCGAGTAAAATAATGGGATCCTTAATTTTGTAGGGCGTAATAAAAGGAATTGCTGATCCAATTAATTCATCCTAGAAATAAAAAGAAATGCATATTCATATATACATATATGTGTGTATATATATGTTTTATATATTAATATGTTGTTATAGACACTATATATTGAAATAAAATTCATGTTTTCACACTGCCACATTTTATTGATACTATTCATTACAATAGTATTTTAAGGAATATGTATCCATAAAAATTAGAACTCGATAAGCATTAATATCATATTGTAATATAGTATTCCTTGCATAATTATAAACACATTTATGTTAATGATTAACAATCGTTTTAAGGCATACTCATAACATACTTTAACCTGAAAACGATATTTGAAATTCCCGCTAAAAAACAGGTGGCCAGCAGTTGGCTTTTCTCATCAGCTTTCACAATCAGACACATGTCACTTTGATAAATATAAACAAATGTCCTCAGATAGCGTTGTTAAAATAAAAAACACATAATATCATCAATATATTTGTTTAAAAATTGTATGTTCATACCGACAACGAGAAAACAGCAAAGTATACACATAATATGTTTTGGTAAATAAAAGTTTAGATTACTCAGCTTAGAATACTGAGAAAATGTGTAAAATTAGAACAATTAAATTGTTGAAAAATTGTACTCACTGCGTTCACTAGATCCTCGTTCGAATCGGAGAAACTGTTATAAAACGGCTCTACTTTTGGTATACACACAGTGACAGGAGACGGCATTCGCATAGAGCATTCCGTTGCTCCGTCTTTATTAGCATCCGTGCATTCTTCATTTATAAATCCATTCCCAACCATCGTAATTAAAGACTTGGAAGACAAAGACCTGCATGCAAGTTCCTGATCAGTACGTTCTAAAGGTAGCGGTATGCACGCCGCGTGATGGCGTGACCTGTTGTGGACATTTTGCTTTCCTTTCCACTATTTTGACGTTGCTACCTTCCCCTCTTCAACAGTCCTTTACGCGCCTAAATTGACTCTACCGATATCCGCTTGCTCCTTTACTATTCCGATTTAACTAGTTTATTTTTTAACTTTGATTTAAGTACTGTATTCTCCATTGCTTTATACATAATATTATTTCTGAGCATGATAAAACAACTTACTTAATGGCGGCAATCTTAAAATAAACTATTTACATAAATAGAGGGCTAACACGTTAGGACATTTATTTACATTTCAAAAGAGCAAAAACTAGTTTTTACCCTTGAATATTATTATTACCGACTTATTTATGTACCTTAACCTCCTAAGTCGATTTTTAACGATGACAATTTAGAACCCATTTTACTCAAAGCTATTTGGACTCCAACATTTGAACATTTCGTCTGACTTAGAATATTTTTGTTACATGAGACCCTTCTTAATTTGTCCATATGAAATCGGGTGTATTTGCTTGTACCACATTTGTATATTTAACAATTTATTAAAAACAAGGACATTCGGCAATGTAAGAATTGTTTTAAATTATGGTATAATCATTTTCAGTCGTACCTCAGAGAAGAGGATTAAAAGGAATAAAACGATAACTTGAAACATCTAAAATCAATACTTGATGATTGAATTCTGTATGAAATGATTGTAATAAAAATGTGCACACATCAACATTTATCAATTCATCTTAGCGCGTCTTTTATTCATAATATTTGCATATAACAATTTTCAAAATTAGTACATATAGGAATTGTATCAACGAATGTAGTATTTTGAGGTTAGTTTTGTATGATAATCTCGATATGTAATCTTCTATGAATTTTACCTAACAATCGATTGAATGTTTCATATGCCGTGATTTTGAAACAAATCAATGTTCCTGAACATGACATAAGTTCACTTTACAATATATTTAATTCATGAAAAAGTAATACGCATTTATAGTTCGGTACGTATTGGTACAGTCCGAAATATACCGTAATTATTAATTTATTAAAGCAAAATAAGCAATGGAGGGACTTTTTCGTTAACATCATACTTTTCTTCAAAATGGAATGATAAATTGAATAATACAAATAATTACACGATGTATTTGCCCTAAAACCTAAAAAGGTAGCCCTACATCACAGTTCGTGACTTAAAAAAGGAGAATTGAATTCCGAATAAATAATATTAGAAATACTTTCTTAAGCAATTCTTGATGTATTGTAAGTGGTGGATTGTGATTATGTAATTACTAAACTTGCATAATACTTAGAATTTGTAAAAAGAAAACCACCTGCAATACACAGGCTGACAATGACTTGGCCAAAATGCAAACATTTCAGTAAGTCCTTATCGTATTAATAATATTTTTATACCATTACTACAAACAGGAAACCTATTGTTAAGATATGGACATCTAAATACAATAAAAATGATTTTCATTTATAAAAGCCTTTGAAAAAATTTAGGATATCAGGTTTTTGCAACCACAGAAAACAATTTGTAAAGTTAGACAATATTCAAATAAAATGCAACCACTGTATGTTATGAAAAAATCATTCAATCAAGCAGTCTGAAGATCGCACAGCCACCAATGGACCAGCTGAGAGAGTCCATGTTGAATGACGCAGAACATTTTTCGGGACTGCTCGACAACAAATGATACTGCACAAATAAAATTTACTACGGGATATTTATAAAATAAAGGATCAAAATGCAATATCATCCAATATGTCTCCCTTTCACGCATTTCTATGATTTTCGCCAAAGATTAAGGTTATATTTGATGTTACGAGTGTCTCGCAAAAACAGACGTCTAACCTAACGTGCTACGCAGTGTATTTCGGCAGTGCATATAAGTTTCCATAGCTTTGATGCTTAAATTTATTGGTATACTGTTAGAATAACTTACGTAGGTACTTACGTTGATTGAATTTGTGAAGTCGTTGATCCGAGATCAACGCAAGTTGGTGGGCACGCTGACATGTCGGGGATACATGCACAATAACAGGTTTTTGAGCTACTGCAATCTGCTGTAACGTTTGTTCGAAGAAAAATCACTTGGAGACTTGTTTCGACTGAAATTAGAGCTCGGAATCTTCAGCAAGCTTGTGAAATTCCTAAGCGTGTCGCGTTGGACGACTAGTCTCTTGCATGTGGCCCAAGTTAGTGACCCGCCTGCTCCAAGCAGCCTCGATGCTGCGTCTGACAATGAGCCAGCTAGCTACGAGCTTGCTCAATAATGTCGCGAATAATACCGAAAGAATCATTATCCCTATCAATTATTTATCGTCAATTACAGAATTGCAGAGATAGATTCTATTTTCGTCGTAAAGATCTCCCCGATTCATCCAAACATCGAAAATATTCAACTAAGGAAGGCTTAGCTACCGTCTAGAGAAGGCTTAATTCTTTATGGGACAGTACGTTTTCCTACAAAAATAGGTATCCTAAACGATTTTGCCAAATGAGGATGAAGAACCGTAACGTAATTGTTCAGTCCACATAATGTTTGTTAGCTCTAGAAGCCGCTGTTGTGTTTTTAATATAAAATTGACTTTGGGTAGGAAAAATAGACCGTGGTCTGGAAAATAGCCAGAATCTATAGAGGATTAATTATGATGGATATTTTTACGAAATATTAGTTGCACGTTATTGTGCTTGGACGGCACAGTATAGCCGACTAAGGCTATGTAGCAACGACGAAATAATCATTGCTCTGTACGAAATTAAATTGAATTTGATGATCAACATGGACTTACAACTGGGGCAGCGACCCACCAACTTCGACACAACTAAAAACTGTTTAATTACATAACAATCCCAATATCGTCGTGTAAGGATTCAGACTTGGGCAGGGTTTAGGTTGGGATCAATATATTTGTGTGGCATGTATTTCGACGTTTGGGGATTCGCTTAATATGTAGGTAGCAGGCATTATGGTCGTAAATTTAATATTGGGGTTTTGGAGACATTAATCCTTACAAAGGGGATGCTTTATGTTACACCTAGCTAGGTCCATTTAGACTCCCATGAGTATTCTAGATGTACTTTTAACCATTGGTAAACGGATGATTCCGACTACTGGTATGTTTGGTCATGCAGGTCCATCTAGATCCCTATGAAGTTTGACGATGTGGTTGAAAAGTTAGGCCAAAAAATGCGTTGCCAGCGTACAGTCAGTACGATTCCCCTCTTGCGACTCTTTGCGCGAAGCACTTATCAGTGGTACGGGGGGATACGTGACGTCATACTATTCCCCCTACAAAAGGAATCGAACCATATTTAGTGGTAGAGGGGAAAGCATTTCAAGGGAAATACACATCGGTCTGGTACAGTGTTGCCAGATCAAACTTTTCTCTTACTCTACCTTACGGCTTCTACGAAGCCATTCCATTCAATTCGCGTAGCATCTGCGTCGTGACTAATCTGGTAATAGCAGAGAGAGGGTAACTGTACTCCCCTCAATTTCCCCTGTCTGACAACACTGGTAAAACATGAACCTGAGCACTGTTGGGCAAGGGTTAACCGAGCTCTTTGGAAATTGATGTCGATCTCCTACTAGATCTAACGCAAATAACCCCCAACTTACGTCATGTACTGAGAGTCAGTCAGGTCCTCTGAAAATCTGATTTGAAAGAACTCAAACTCTACGATTTCCCAAAACGAACGTCCCCTATGATGTTCCTGGGTCTGCTCGACCCTCTATCCTTATCTTATTCTGATTCATATAAGGCTGCAGATTGAGACAGACGCTGAACCGCGAGTCAACGTAAATGCAGTCACAGTTAGTTCGAAGGCTTGAGGATTTACCGTTCATAAGTACATACGCGATGTCCATTAAAGTGATCAATCATCTCTGACTATCGTTTAAGTCAGCAACTCATAAGTTTTCTTGTTCGAAATCCGCATTGCGCACCAAATTTGTACTTAACAAACGCCCATTACCATCGCTATGCCCATTTACTATATAATAATCTCCTCGGAATGGAAACAGGCAAGGTCGGCGCTATTCAATAG
Organism: Lasioglossum leucozonium; assembly: GCA_028454225.1. Lineage (NCBI taxonomy): Eukaryota > Metazoa > Arthropoda > Insecta > Hymenoptera > Halictidae > Lasioglossum > Lasioglossum leucozonium. The sequence goes on from CM052214.1 coordinate 2,769,631, forward strand.
GAGTATTGTACTGAATTTTCTTGATTCTTGATAAAATTGTTTTTCTAACGAGCATTCGTTTCCGGCAGAATGTATATAAAGGCGAACATGTTTCCACACAGATCAGTTCTGCGGTGGAAATATGCTATTCTACATTGTTCTTTTACTACTTGCTAGTTGCCAGCAAACGACGCTGGCAGGTTTTTCTGTTAGAGGTATTTTGTCGATTCGTTTTATTCGTTAACAGACCCTGCGGGGAAATGGGAAGATTTATCGCGACGATTTCATTGCAGAACATAGTAGTTCGCGACCACTCGTTCAAGGTGAGCATTTTTTCCGGGAAATTGGAGAATGGTTTGGTCGCCTGAAGGAACGAGTTTACGAGAAATTGTTCGGTCAACAAACACCCACAGAATCTTCGGTGGAATCTTCTGTACCAGATGATGTGTTGGATTTGGATGAGTTTCAATTGAGAAGGAAATTACGAAATCGTGAATGGCTTCGTGTAGATTTGTGTACGTAGAACACCGTAATCTTTAACACGCCAATTACTGCATCAGCAACTGCAAAAATTACCAATAAGTAGTATGGCGATATTAAACATTTGCTCAACTTTTGTAACTTAATTTACCTCTTATAAAATACAGCGACCCTATCTTTCGACCCTAACCGAGATTGGGGATTCCGTGTTGGCAATTGGTACTTCATCCGAAAGGATTCTAAAAATGTACGCGAAAAGGATAACTCGGACGAATCGGATGTTCAAAGTCGAATTACCATTCGACCAACGGAATCATTTAGAACTGAAGGGACTCTGGATAATGCTGATCTAGAAACTGTGGACTCTTCGGCAATCCCATCGCCTACGACACCATTCACAACGGATACAGCGACGGAATTAGTGACGCAACAAACAAACATAGGCACATCATCGCAAAGTAGCACGCAAAGCGGTTCATCTGAAAACCTCGCTACAACAATAGAAAAAAATATAGAAGACAACGAAGCTAATGACTACGTGTCTCGTAGAGGATCGGTAGAAGTCCTGATGAGATGATAATGTATTTTGACAAATAATTACATCCACGCCACTTCTGTAAATCTTGTACATTTATTAAATCTTACTGCACATCCTGAAAACATCCTCAACTTTTGGTACATTTCTTTATAAAATCATTGCGTCCCTATTTAACACGAGGTGTAAAAAGAAATCCCTTTTGTTTATCAAGAAGAGTACACATTTATTCCGTAAAACTTATCATAATCATTATTTTGAAGCAATATGTTATTATAATAATTTTTACGTCGAAGTTGAACAAATCGTGGTCTTCATGATCTTGTGGTTTTACTGCAATAGAAAAAAGAAAAAAAAATTGTCAGTAAGATAATTAACTCTTAATACTAGCCACACTTGCACTCGACATGCATAAATGTTTGCACAAATTGCATCTAATAGCTACGATACAAGATAAACAAAAAGAAATAAAGAATGTAACTCATTTCTGAATGAAATATTTGGTTGAAACGTACATGTACAGGATGGGACTAAGAGATATAGGGCCTAGTTGAAGCAGACTATTTATATGTTAGTCAACAGCCTAAGAAAATGTTACACAATTCCTTTTATATACTCATTACTTTATAGAGAATTTTGAATAACGTGAACAAATAGTCATATATTAAAGGATTAGGAATTTTCTACATTGCACACTGTTAATTGGTAGTAGCAATATATAATGCACAATATTTTCAAAGTCCTTATTTTTAATAAATAAACTATTTAGACAATGTTAGGAAGCAATTAAGATTTCTGTTAAGTGGGACTATACTGTTGGGTGTAAAGGTAGGGAAAACCAGGGAAATTACAGAAAAGGGGGAAAACAAAATTAGAAGTTTACATGCTGACCATGTATGAACATCATAATAAAGTTCCCTCTCGAGGTTTGTAGTACAAATGATGAGCATTTGTCTACTTCCTTCCCTAGAATAAAAAGCGTATACCACCATGTATCATGCGTATATAATGACATTAATCATGCTTCCTTTTATAATTGAAATAAATGCTAAAGTTTATGAATAATACTTGAAAGTGAGAGAAAAGCTGAAAATATTAACATAAAAGACAGTATTGAGAAAAGAATGATTCGAAAGCTAACACATTTATCTACATCGTAAATTCCGAATCTCAGAATTTTTAACATCGTACACAGCTAAAGATAATAGATTGAAAATTAAAATAACATTGTCATACCTTTTTAGATGCAGCTCCTACTTTACTCTTCTTCGTACCCCTAACTTTCTTCATTCTGTTCTTGCGTTCTTTACGTTGTTTTCTGGTTTGTTTCTGTCTCTCGAAGAGACCATGCCTTGCTAACCTGTATTTAGGTTCAAATTTCTTGGCAAAGTCCAATGTGTCATAGACCAGTGCAAATCCAGTCGATTTGCCACCACCAAAGTTGGTTTGGAAACCAAATACAAAAACTACATCGGGCGTAACTTTGTACATCTTAGCCAGCTTCTCGCGGATTTCTGTTTTGCGAACTGACGGATGGCCAGGATGAAAAACATCTACGACCTGTAACATAATAATGCTGTATTAATCATCCATCAGGCTTATAACCATGACCATAATCATTTATTTTTCGTAATCCCGCAGAGTGACATAAATTTAACTTAAATATTGAAAATTTATTAATGTAATTACCATTTGTTTCCGGCATAATAGCCGATTGCTCATAAACTTCCTAGTTCTGATCGTAACTGTACCTTCCGTCTGTAAATAACAACGATAACAAAGGTTAGATCTTATGTTTTGTTTAATGTATTCTTATTATAAATGTATTATAGTCAACAAAAAAATGGTATATCAAGTAAAAACTATTTATCTCAGGATTCAATTATGGAATATAATAAAATACTTATATATGCTACTATACTGACATGTTAGCAGCATGTATACTCTTGGTTAGAAGATTTGTGTCAGAATAATATAAGTTTTATATATCGACAAAAATGTCATTTACAAATTATATTCATAAAGACCGAACAATGGTGCATTTTTTGGAGGGTTTCAATTTACAAAATAATTTTTTATTCAGTGATTATTTAACAGTTTTGGGATACAAAATACATACCATTTTGCTTGATTATGGTACCGCCAGCAAAAGGACATTTACGGAAACACGAAGCGCTATCTACAGCAAAAATCGGTACTATAACTGAAGTCCCTATGAAGTTATAAAAAAATTTTATTCATTTATAGCCAATACCTGGTTAATATAGCAATTTCTATATTTACTTAGAATTAAATATAATTATAGCAGACATTTAAATATTTCCCACAATATGAAATTGCGTTAACTTAGAACAAAATCGTTTCATACTTATTTTTTCCTAGGGACTTCATACATGTAACCAGAAATTATTTATGCTATCTGGTGTTATTTAAAGTTTAATGAAAAATTATACATGTACTTGCTTTAAAATAATATGAATGCTTACATTTTTTTAATTCTTTGATCGAGCTTAAATTAATGAAATCTATATTCTTGTAAATAAGGCAAACGCAAGAACTATTGATGAATACACTAGTGAACTATTGATGAATACAAGCTTGTATTTTCAAAGTGAAATATTCTTAGGGATGATTGTACAACTTGTAGTTAATTATAACTAATACCAAAAATAATATTTGACTACTTTTAGCTTCAGCTTATTACGCTTGTCTTCAATTACGTTTCCTACCTCCGAAAATAATCGTTCTACTAGGACAAATATATTTCCACGTTGTACTATGATTTTACATAAATCATGTAGACGCGAATAATTAAATTCGTTGTAGTAATAATTGTAGTCTGTTGTAGTTGTAATTAAGTTCGTTATATTCTTTCTAATGGTGGACAACTTTGAACTCTTTGTCTCTGGCAATGAAGGCAGCGAGCCGTCAGCCAACGAGAACGAAGGAAAGCAGTCCCTGATCTCCTTATCGTCGCGCTTTGTCCCCCGGGCTGCGCGACGCTAGAGGGATAAATCGATATTATCAGCTGAGTGAAGGAGGAAGAACATGCGAAGTTCTGAGAAAGACCGTAATTATATTTAGCGCTGGATGCAACGTTCCGGCTATCTGATTGGTTCCCTGTCGACTAACGTCCATTACTCTCCTAGGAAGTTTCGAGAACGGATACGGGACGGTAATATTGGTGAGAGTTCTATGCGTTTACAACAGTTCGTCAAATACTATTACGTGGAGCAAAACGAGCGTTTACAGCACGCGGATATTTCTCACGAGCGGTTTTCTTTCTGCTAATACAGGTAAGGCGAAACCACCGTACGAGCGTTTTAAAGAATATATTTTAGAAAATATGCGCAGACGGAATAGAATTTTCGTCATTGAATTATGTGATCGATCAGAGGGGCTCATGAATTTTCCCTGGGACAGGAATTCGCCGTAGCGTTAACACAGTCGTGCGACGACGTTAGAACATTTGAAGATTATTGTTAAATATTAACGCGATTTCAACACGGCTCGAACCGTTGTCGGATCCAGAGTGGACGTTTGAAGGTTGAATTATAGATCTATGTACGCTTTAGCATATTGAATATTACGAAATACGCGTCAATTAATTTTATCATAGCGGCGGAGCACTTGTGCTCACCCATGACTCGCACTTTAACGTTGAAAAATGGTGATTGTCCCAATTGCCTAACCCGTGTCAAGACGAAACGCGGTTCGGTGTCGGGAATTTTCTGTCAATTCGAGGCATAGAAAGTCTACCGATAGATCCGCGTTTATTTCTGCTGCGCAGAGTCCAACGGAAGACGCACTTTTTATACAGTAAAAAAATAAATTACTATATGGCAGCTCTCGCGGATTTTCTTGGTCGATTTGCAACCGGTAGAGAAGCCTTCGACTTGTGTACAAGTATCGGTGTGTACGTTATGTACGTTAACAGAAGCCTCTAGAAAGTGTGATGTTCTTTGTTCATAACACGAATAGACGGTGCGTTACACCGAAACCACGTTTTCATTTCCTGTTCCTGTTTTTATCAATTAGTAGCATTTTCGTATTTTAAAATGATTCTCGTCGCCATTTTGAAACCGAAGACGCACATGGATAGAATTTGCTGGAGATTTCTCAGAACGTACCATTAATACGCTTTGTACCTTCCTGTATTGATTATGGAATTTTCGTTTCACGTAGATTGACTTTTCTGCTCGCGACAGATCATTTATTTTATTGGACACGCGTCTAAATCCATTGTATCGCAATTAAAATTAAAAATCCATGAAGTTCAAGGTCATACCTTGTAATTCCATTTTTGAATCTTGCGTGTTTGCGCATTTAAATACCGATCTGTTCTGACGTCTTATATCGATACAAATGACAAATCAGTTTTTTTTCCCATGTTATGCGAGTCGATAGTTATACGTAAAACGCGGATTATGGGCTACATTTTGTTTAACTAACCGTATTTGCAACATCCGTTTTGTTTAATAACAATTCATACGCGTACCATTGTTTTCGTAATGAATTCATGAGATTTATATCCTGCTTATAACCAAGTCGATAACTAGTTTGTTTAATAGACCAATTATATTTCAGCATTTTTTATTTATAAGATGATTTGTAATTTATTATACTGTTATATTGTTACACATATTTTTATGGATTTTTATCGACAAATTTCCATATTGTATAGTTCAGAATGTATACTATTCATATTTCTTTATACATTACTATGTAGCATGTGTTATTAACATTATACCACACAGAAAGATACAATATATTCATAACATAATGGTTTTTAAACAAAAATTCAGTCTTTTGTAATCTATTGTTAATGACTATTTTTTTTTTTGTTCATAAGCAATATATGGTTCAGTACTTGCTATTGACTGAAATAAACTTATAATTTCATTATTCAATTATGTATGCACCATGTCGATGACAACAAAATTCATGAATATCAACAGTGAGTCATCAACTTTCAATCCACTCTTTTCTTAATCTCAATGATCTCAAAATGTACATACGTGCTTATTAACTCTTTCCCATTGAAGTCTGGGTAATCTCTCGGCACTCTCAAAATCCAAATAATGTTTATATTGTATCTTTTTCTATTCAGCAGGGACAATCCAATCATAACAGTAGCAGTCGGTCTCTTCTATAAGAAATAGATTATAGTAAACATGGTGAAGGAAACAATATTCTACGATGTACTGGGTGTGAAGCCTGGATGTACTCGAGACGATCTGAAAAAGGCTTACAGGAAACTCGCTCTGAAGTATCATCCTGACAAGAATCCCAATGAAGGAGAAAGAGTTAGTAAAATATCGAGCAACTCTGCTTCAAATTCTTGTGATCAAAAAGTTTGGTTCATAATTCTAATTCTTGTTATAGTTCAAGCAAATTTCACAAGCATACGAAGTATTGTCGAACCCTGAGAAGAAGAAAATTTACGATCAGGGTGGAGAACAAGCTCTGAAAGAAGGTGGAGGCGGAAGCAGCATGTTCTCTTCGCCCATGGACATCTTCGATATGTTCTTTGGGGGTAGTTTCACTGGAAGACCTGCTCGAAGAAGAGAGCGCAAAGGACAAGATGTTATACATCAATTGTCTGTTTCACTGGAAGAACTGTACAAGGGTACTGTTCGCAAATTAGCTTTGCAGAAGAACGTTATTTGTGACAAGTGCGAAGGTAGATATCGATTAGCAATTGTCATGTATAAAATTTCGATCGGAACGGAAAATAATCATTATTTCGTTTAGGCATCGGTGGTAAGAAGGGTTCTGTCGAGCAATGCTCAACATGCCATGGATCTGGCATGCAAGTTACAATACAGCAGCTAGGACCAGGAATGCTGCAGCACCTGCAGAGTGTCTGCTCAGATTGCAAAGGACAAGGAGAACGCATAAATCCACGAGATCGTTGTAAACAATGTGGTGGTAGGAAGACAATTAGAGATAGGAAAATTTTGGAAGTTCACGTTGATCCGGGAATGATAGATGGACAAAACATCATATTCAGTGGAGAGGGGGATCAAGAACCAGATTACGAGCCAGGTGACATTGTTATTCTCCTTGAGGAGAAGAAACACGATGTTTTCAAGTTAGTATTTTAGCGATTATTATGGCTTAAAAGTAGTGACGGGGTGAGTCATCCAATTTGGCGACTTAAAATTATTTACGAATTATGCTTTGAGCCGATTTTTATAGATTTTGAAGAAAGGGACAATTATAGAAATAACGAGACAAAATATTTCAATTGATACTTAAACGAAATTCGGGAAAAAGTATGGCTAGCCGAATTAGAAAACTTAACGCACATTAGATGACTCGACCTGTAGCTCGGAAGTAACGCGACGACATGTACTTACTAATCTATTGGTTTTAGGCGTTCGCGTAACGATTTAATCATGAGGATGCAGGTGGAACTTGTAGAAGCCCTATGCGGATTCCAAAAAATTATTCGCACTTTGGATGGAAGAGATTTAGTAGTGACATCACTTCCTGGGAGTGTAACGAAGCACGGAGACTTGAAATGTATTCTGAACGAAGGGATGCCGGTTTACAAAGATCCTTTCACACATGGCAGACTTATAATCCAATTAGTAGTTAATTTCCCAAAAACCATTGATATTGATGATATTCCAATGCTTGAACGATGTTTACCCACGAGGGAAGAAGTTGTCATTCCAGAAGGCGCGGAAGAATGTATACTTCAGGACTTAGATCCAGAACGGGAACAACGACAGGCGTACGAAGAAGACGAAGGAGGTGCTCCTCGAGTCCAATGTGCCACACATTAATTTGATTACATCAATGTCACAATAAATATGGTCATTCTTTCATTTTAAACTTTTGTCCCATTCGCTCGATTCTGAATCGCATCTATTAACAGAGGAATGAAAAAATGCGGACACAATAGAAAAAAAGCAAAGTTCTTCGAGACGAATGAAAAGAACTTGGGAGGAAAAAAATGTCTAGATATATGCACGACTATGAAAAAAAAAACCGTAAAGAATCACCAACGATTCTTATGCAAAGATCATACTTAACACTCGATTGTATAGAGATACCGTTGACACTATTGACTATACATTTATCATCGCGCCTGAATTTCAACTATAAATTTTGGTGAGAATTAGTAAACTGATTATGATTAGTTACTCGCTTGTTGTAGAAAAGTATTACGACAAAAAGAAAATGATGTACTTATCATTAAACAGAGTGATAAGAAAAGATGAACTTATTCAACATCTAACGTAACATTGTGTAACGTTGGTAGTAAATACAAACATAATCACTTGTATCATGCAATAATGTTGAACGTTAAAATTTCTTTCTGCGCCTTACGAGCATACCGAATGCTAGAAATAAAGTTAGACCGTCGAACGATACTATTTGATTTCTCTGTCTATATTTGTAATTCCCTAAGATTCTTTAAACAATTAACAATTGACTACACGAGCTTGTCGAATTCAACTCAATGTCTAATATTAGTGAACACGATACCATTTAAAATAGTAAGAAGTCTGTTGGTGGACGTACAACTCTGGATGGAAAAAACTGAGGATTTAGTAAAGTGTTTAGTAGTTTGATTACAGATCTCTAAATCGCTTTTATTTTAATGGGACATTATTCCATTATATGTAGTCTAATCTTTTTAAGAGCTATGCTAGCGTACGACGATATTGACGAAATTATTTTAAAATTTGTTCAACAATAATACAATATAAGGAAAAAAGAAAAATGTGGTTCCTGTATGTGTGAGTGGACTTGTGCGTATTCAGAAACTATTATTTATTGCTGCAAAAGGAAACAAACCATTCCAGGACTCGTTTGCATTCACGATCTTGGAAGCGAAAGTAAAAGAATTATAATTAATTTTTGGAATCGACTAATATACAATAAATAATCAAGAGGCTGCTTTGTATATCTTTTCGACGGAAACGCGTCGCTCCCCTATTATTCATTTATAACGAAAACTTAGTAATGCGCATGGTAGCAACTTCCCATTTTAACGATCACGAGTCTGTTATGTATTCAATTAAAATACGTCTTCGATACATTCGCATAATTTACTGTACACAAGGTCGCGTACTCGTCTGCAGTTACTATAGCAAATTTAAATAGTAATGTATTGTAATCTTATTTATTATAGATAAATTGGTGATCAGTTAGTACTTTTTTGCGTCGTCAAATAAATTGAACAAAGTATAATGTGAAGTCGAGAATGTTTATTCTTAAGTTAAACCCTCGACCCTTTAGAATTCACATTATATATCATAGTAAAATTTCCTCTTCTCTGTATTCGAACAAAATGTACTTGGATTTTTGCGATCGAGCAGTAAATTTCAATTGAAACAAATATTTTGCAGCGAAGAGATAGGTGTCGGCGGTATGTTGATTTTTCAAGGAAAGAGAAAAATGGGAGGGGAGGAGGAGTAAAGGTTTATCGAAAGAGGTATAAACTTGAACTAAATACGCACACATTCGTAATTGGGAGTCATTCATGAGCGGTAACAATGTTAATGTGCCTTCGAGTTACGTCGAATAGCCTAACGATGGCGATATAATCGCGGCCAGGGTCGATGTTTTTGTAATGTGCGTACACACGAGTGCCCGAAAGCCAGCAGTCGAGATGCCGCAAAGGTTTCTGGGTATGCGGAGGGAGCCATATTTTTCCAATATCAGTTATGCGAAAACAGCGTACGCATAGCATCCGCAGTATGGAATTTCGTACGGTAGCCAGCGTTCCGTCCGCGTCGCACAAGAGGAATTGATATCGGGAAGCAGACGACAGCGGCGCGACGGTGGACAGCGAGAGACGATCGGTGCTGGCTAGAAAATAATAAGCGTGCATTTACACGTTGATCCACGGGGAGCGAGGTTCGGTGAAAACGACGAGAGCGCGGGCCGCGCAGGTGTTCGAGTCGAGAAGAGGGTTAGTTAACTTAACCCGAGTTCGTAACCGCGACTGGTGGTAGTGGTGGCGGTACTAGTGGTGGTGGAGGCAGTGGTGGTGGTGGTGGTGGTGCTACTGCTGCTGTGACGATGACACAGCGTCATAACACGACGTACGTCCGTCCGTGCGATTTAACGCGAATTGTTATGGCGGTATAAAGTGGTTTTTTTTTATTTATTTTTTTTCTCTACCGGAGAGAGTGTGCATTCGCGCCATTACCGATCGGAACCGAGTCGTGTCTCGGTCACGATTAAACCCGTGCGGTATCGTCGGTGTCCGTGGTAAAAGGAGATATGGCTTTCTTGTTGTTTAGTGTGTGAACCCCCCTCCCCCCACCCATCCCCAGCAGTTTCGGAGCAGCGTTATTTTTTTAGTGACAGTGGCACACGATGACATAATTCAGTTTCATTCATCGTTTCGTCGTCGTCGAGAAAGTGAGTGCGTACATGTGAAACGGAATAATCGGGACTGACCGACCGCGAATAAAACGAGACCGTGGCAATGACACGATCTCAACTTGTGGACTTTTTTTGAGAATAAGCGAAACTCTCGAGTTTCTCAAGCTCTGCTGCGAAAGTGGGCCCCGGCCGCCGATAATCCGGCGATGTTTACAAAGAGAGCGGTTGCTCGTTTGCTACTGCGCTGCTTTTTCTCGGCGTAGCGCGTGCACGCATTACGAACAACAGCATGTTCAACAGAGTACTATAGGTTAGTGCTTAGCGCCCCGTTCCGCGTTGTTCCGAAGCGGCCGAACCGGAGTGCCAGACAAATGGGCGAGAGCTCTGTCGTCCGTTTCGCGGCACGACCAACCGAAACATAAATTCCCCGAGCGAAAACGCGCAACACCGCCGATTCCCCGGAAGCGGGAGAGGAGCATGATAATCGCGGACAGCTCTGACCTTGGGTTTTCCGCGTTTCCCTCTTTTGCCGAAACGGGAGAGGGGAATACGTGTAAAAATGATTTTCTAAAATTTCTCTATTCTAGGAAACGTATAATAATAATAATCGAGAAGACGTTGGAACCAAGCATCTGAGAGAATCCCGTTGAAGCGAACAAAGCGAGACAGAGAAGAGAGCGTTTGCGAGAATCACAGTGGTATTTTCCTACAAATTTTTTTCACCCAACGATCCCAGCCGCCATGGATCTATCGATCGGTGTTGCAACGCCGTCGCGTCGTTAGAGATTAGACGGGCATTGACCGGTGAATTAGCGCGTGTCTGTCGTCCGTCGGTTACTCGGCGGATTCTCGAGACTTGGCACCGGTTGCCGTCGTCGTAGAGAATATCGTCCGTCGGTCGCGTCCTTGGCGGGTTTGTTTCCACGAGACCGAGGGGAAAAAAGCGAGAGAGTCTCGGTGGAAAAGTACCGGGGGGAAATCGCGGAATCGCTTTGGCATGCTGCGCGCGGTGGAGCCGAGGATGTCGAGCGGCGAGACAGTGCTGGACAGCTGCGAGATTCCAAGTTTCGGCGAGCGCGCGTGGCCAGGAAGGAGGACCGCGAGAACAACGTAGTCGGTGCATCGCACGGTGTGCAAGAGGCAGGAGGATCGTCTCGGTCTCTGGAGGATGCGGCAGGACCTCGAGGTAGCTCGATGTAGGCGTGCTAGCAGCGTTCCAGTGATGTCGGTGTCGGGGTTACCTGCAGCGCTGCTGGACCTGGACCATGGCCGGCAAGCCTGAGCAGCCGTCCACGCACCCTGCTCCCCCAAGTCACAGTCATCATCACCATCATCATCATCATCACCATCACCATCAGCAACCGCATCATCAGCCCGCGCAACAACAACAACAGCAGCAGCAGCAGCAGCAGCATCATCATCATCAGCCGCCGCATCATCACCAGCCGCATCACCATCAACAGCCGCCGCAGTCGCAACAAGATCAAGCGGATCAGCAACAGCAACGTTTGCAGCAAGCGGCGGCGCATGGGATCCAACAGAACAGCGTTCTAGTGTACGTCTCGGGGGAGAATTTCGCGTACGCGACGGCGGTCGGTCAGAATGCTACCGCAGTCGGCTATCAGTCTCCGCAGCAGGCGACGTACACCGGTATTCTGCCGCCGCAGGTGGCGACGGCGGAGGCGACGTTTCCCGCCAAAACCGCCATATACTGTAACGATAACGCCGCCGTCGTCGCCGCCGCCGCCGCTGCCGCCGCCAACAACTGTTGTCGACTGAAGCCGCTCGAGTACGTCACCGATGGAGACTCGAGCCGGTCGATGCGTACACTGTCGGCGGCGGGCAACGCGGAGGACGAGGAGGATTACGGAACGATCGTCTCTGGTAACGGCCTGTTGTACAGACAGGCCAGTTTCGTGCAAGCTGTAACCAGCACGGCCGCCAGCACGACGATGACGTGCGTGGTGTCGGCGTGCGATAACAAGAACGCGGCGGTTGCGAGCCGCGCCGGTGCCGGTGCCGGAGGTAGCGGCGGAGCTGGACAACCGGAGAACGACGGTGCCGTCAACAACAACGAGGATAACCTGGCGGATCAGCCGATCGGCAGGGTGAACGGCGCCGAGATGATGCCGAACAAGTTGTTCCAGGCGAGATCCATGCACGCCACGGAGATCTATCCGGGTCGATTGCAACCGGAAGGTTACAGCAACGGTAGGATCATCGCGCAGGGGACACTCGGGGAGGGTTGCGTCGGGCTTCTGAGCGACGACGCGTGTGTCGCGTACGCGCGACAGGGAAACGAACCGACGCAAACGTCCGCGAGCGTGTTCCAAGCCGACAGTGTCGAGCAACGGGTGGACATGGACGAGAAGAGCCGGCAACAGGACGCGTTCCAGAACCAGGCCATGTCGTCGTCCTCGTCGTCGTCGTCGTCTTCGTCGTCGAACGTGTCGGGTATCGGTGTCAGTGGTGCCGGTAGTAATAGCAGTAGCGGTGTTGTTGTTGTTGTTGGTAATGGTAATGGTGGAGGTGGTGGTAGCAGCGGTGGTGCGGTTAGCTGCGACTCTGTCCGTTCCGATACCGGCGAGTCGTCGACCTACAGCAGCTTGAGCAGCCCCGAAAGTCAAAGTCAATCGGCTCACGATGGTTTAGCGACCGGCGCAACGGTCAACGGCGGCGGTCCGTGCGCGCAGCAGGCTGCGCGTCAGGCCTCCTTGTCCTGTATCAACAATTCTAACAATAATGACAATACCGGCCAACAAAATGTAGTGCTTACGATGAACGGTAGTGCGATGGTTACGCAGCAGCAGCAGCAACAGCAGCAACAACAGCAGCAGCATCAACAAGCGATTACAGTGCCACGTGGATGGAAAAGGATATGCACCAACGGGGTCATCATATACATCAGGTGACTACCGTTGATTCGTTACGATTTTTTTTATTTTATTTTTAAAATTACATTGTTTTCATTGATTCGTTGACAACAGGAAAATTTCCGAATGTACGTACAATTGTAAATTGGTTTTTTCAGGAATTCGTACATCGTTATCGCTCTTATAGAGTAATTGTTTTATAAATAACCGTGCACGTCAATAGACGTTCGCGTTATCTAAGAAGCCAACGTGCTTTACGCTGACAATGTAAATGGGCCGAGCAATGAAATATTAATACGGAAAAGGAATTTTTCAAAGAGCTCGTAACAATGTTTTTCCTTTTTATGATGCATTAACAATCGAATGATACAATTACCGCATCGGATGAACTTCCTGGGAACGTCGTGTTCGGAAACCTTGCATAACGTTAATGAATTTAAAGCGAAGCCGCGCGCAATTGCACGATAATATCGACTCCCGCGGCCTTAACATTCGCGAGCCGTCCGTAGCACGTGGAAAATCGATTTGACCGTGTATTTTTGCTTTTACTAACGCGCGTTATTCGGAATCGACGTGTTCGCGTGGTTTATCTTGATGGTTCGCGGGATAGCAAGCCATCGATCCGCAGTTAAACACTCCGCCGCTAGAACTTTAATTTCGCTAATGGAATTGAACTGCGTTCAGTCGAGGCAAATAAGATTAGCCAGTCCTGGGCGGGAGGGTGGTGCTAGGTAAATTAGGGTAAAGACACTCGGGGACACGCAACAGAGCGAGAGCTTCTGCCACGTGGACGGTAGAAAAATTTTTTTGAAACCTTTACGACTGGTCCGGCCCTGATAATAAAACCCAGGGGCGTGACAAGCGCGAGAGGGTTTTCGTCGCCCGAGCACCCAGACGGTCCGGCCCGATTCCCGGAGATCTTAAAAAGGTTCTGCCCCCTTTGTGTCCTTTGTAATTTTTCCCGTCGTGTTCGGCTAAAAAAAGAAAAAAAACACGAATTTTCTAGGCGCGCCCACGTCGAAAGCCCATCCTCCCACCACGTAGAGAACGTAGGGCGGACTATGACCTAACCCCTCATTGTAGTTTTATAGCTCTTTTCAAAGTCCCTTTCGAGGGTCACTTTCCGACTTTTCTACGGCGCCTTTTTTACGGCTGTCTTCGCCAAGATGCCGCACGTTCTCTGCCTTCCGCTGTAGAGGTACTTGCATCCTCCGAACGGGGCCATTTGTCTTTGTGGCGCGGCAGCCGTAGAAATCGGATTCGATCGGATTCTGACGCGATCGATGCACGTTTTATGGGGATCCGTTCTATAAAGGGTTCGATAATCGTTGTTTGGGCGATGGTGGTCGTCTTTATGCGACAGATAGTTCTGCACGAGACTTATTTTTCGATGGATAAAGTTAGTTAAAATCTAGGATTTTTCAGAAAAACGCGTGACTTATTTTTTGTCCCATCTTTTCGCCCCTGACTCTATCCAGACCGAACACGAATTTTATGTAGCAGCTGGCATACCGAGTCCCATTCTCTGTCTCGTTGACCGTAGGAAGTAAATTTCTGGAGGAGCTAGCAGGCTCAAAGGGCAACGCCTCGTGGCGTAATCGTGCCTGGCCAGAAGAGGCCTGACCTGGTCTGTCCCAAACCTCGTTAAAACGATCCCTTCTGGCCTGGCAAGAATCACGGCTTAAATGACGTTTAAAGGGCCTCGACAAACAATGCTGGCTCCAGCCAGCACCGACTGACCGCGTACCCTCGCGGTCCATCGCCTTTCCTTTTTCAAATCCACCGGAGGCGCATGCTGCCGGTCATTCGCTATGCTTCTTTCACTCCGTGAATCCTGATCTCTATCGCCGATCCTCGGATTCCGTTTGACTTCTATGTAGAAGAGACGGATCACGCTCAAAGAGGTGCCGCTGGAAGGTGTGCAATATAAACAATTCGAATTCGATTATTTTTACATCGCATCTCTCTTATGATCAATGGACTGTAGAGATCGTTCCAATCGAAACGAGTCCAAACACGACCCAAATCGGACCAGTTTCGTACATTTTCTAAACAATAAAATGGCGGATATACGGACGATCGTTTATACCCGAAGTTCATAAAAGTGGACCGATCCGGATCGTGTTTGGGCTCGTTTTAACCGGAAGAATCTGGACAATCCATTGGCGCTGTGTTTGAAAAGCTCAGACAAATCCGGATAACGATGTTTGTACATTTATTCAGGTTACCAGAAATAACAAAGAAAAAAAAGAGGAAAAAATTGTAGCGTGGGAGTAGACGTCGGTGGGACCGAACGGCGACCATATGGCCGGAAAAAGTCACGGTGTTCGATGCGTGGGGAGTTACATAAGTCAGGGGCAACGGAAACTTTGATACCGTGGACAAATAGTTTTTGTCGTCCCGGAGATAAATCTTTGATATATCTCGGCCAGGCGGTGGGCTAGGATTCCTTCAAAGATTCTTAAGGTTCGACATCCTCTGTCCGAGGGTACGTATTGGGGGGTGGGGGAGGGGAGGAGGGGAAAGGACAGATTCTTACATCGGCTCGCGTACAGGAAGCGCTGGGTATGGGGTGGAACGAACGAACGGGGGGGGGGGGCATATACGGAGGGAAAAGGAATTTCGTTGAACCGCGCTGTTCGTGCGATCATTGATTTACGATGGTACGTCGTAAATACCATCGGTGATGTACGACCCTGCCCCCTCCCCCATACCCTCCCCGCTTTACCGCACATCGTACCTACCCCCCTTCAGCCCTCTCGCCACCACATACCTTCCCCTGTCTTTCTTCGCAAGTTTCTTCTTTACTCTTCTTTCGCCTGCGCCACCGACGTTCCTTTTACGGGCCTCTTCTTGATTTATAATACCCACAGGCCCGTTGTCTCTCTTCGTTTTCTCTCTCTACTCGTACATACCGACTAGGTGGACGGACTTCGTTACCCTCGGTCCGATCCAACAATCTCGCGCCCTTCTATCGGACAAGACTCATCTCGTTCCTCTTATTTTGGTTAGACCATTTTTTTTTTAAACCGTTACTAAACAAATAAAAATAGAGTACAAATGCACGATTGTAAGCTTGATCAGCGAGCCGTCGAACGCGCGGGAACACACAAGGTCGCCGATTATAATTTAGTTGGTGTATCATTTTCAGTGAAAGCATATACATGTCGCGCGATAATTTACGGACCGTCAGACGGATGTTTCGTCGCGTTTATTTCTATTTAAATTGGCGCTGTCGCGACGTCGTCCGCGAGATTCATAGATACTCGGATTTGCAATTATTCCTGCCGGAACACTTTGAATATTCATTAGAATACCCGCCTCGTACGGTGTTAACTACCACCATGAAATTTATAATTGTGTTAGGATAAGGGATTACTTTATTCTGCTCGCTAGATCTAGAAGACGTTCTGCGCTGGTTATCTCTTCGTTTTATCACTTCTGTTCCTGTCGGCGACTAGTTCGATCGTAAACATGTCGTTCATGTTTCTGGGAAAGAGTGACTAATGGAAATGAGAATAAAAAGACAGAAAAGAAGCACGGGATTCGTTTGATAATAAAATTCTTTCACAAGAGCGATCTCCGTGTGACCGGTTCGATGTTCAGTTTGAATAACATTGTTGTAATACGCGTCGAGTGTTGAGCGAGTCGGTGATTACTCACCGGAAGTGCCGCGATGCCAAATAATCTCGAAGCGTAGTTGCATAATGGCGTTATAACAAATCATTAACCACGCAGACACTTTCGACGCATGCTTCATCGTGTGCAAATAGAAGAGCCGAACGTTTCCAGCGAATGTCATCGTTCGTTTTATGCGAGCTAACGGTCCGCGTTCTATTTTGTTGCGAAATTATACCGACAGCAACACCGAACAGGAGTATGTTTCTTTTTTTTTCTACCAAATAACAGCGGTATTTTTTATCTTAATTAAACTGTAAGCTTATTTATCGAACACGAGTTAAACTCCCATTTCGAGCAACATGAACTCTCAGATAACATCGAAGTTGCAACGTTGCACCTCGTAAAATTGTAACGTATAATTTTCCACATCTTCCAATCGTTTCCACAACGATTATCCTCGCATCTCACGGTAATTTGCAATTATTTTACGAAATGAACCTGCAAGAAATCATTTTATCTACAACACAAATCCACCTTTATCGGTTTAAGGAACGCTATCCCCTATCTTGATTGAGCCGAAGAGGTTTCGGAATCCCATTTTCAGCAGTAAATGGGCTTGGGAGCAACAAGAATCGCAACGTTGCACCTTATAAAAATGTAACATACAATTTTCCAGTTTGTTAATCGTGATTTGCAATCGGGACGGCCGCTGGTTGGCCACGGGAAAGCAACTGTGTCGCGAAATCAATGAAAATCAATCGAAGGAGAACCGGTAGGTCGGTGGGGCGGAGGGGGGAGGGGGACACGGTGGAGAAAAATTAAGGTTACCGGCACACACAGACGATTAGGCTGCGGGTTCTGAAATGACAGAAAGGGGATGGCGGCGCGGGGGAGGGGGGCGTCGGATCAGGAGGAGCCGTTGGCCACGGAAGCGCGGTGACGAGGGGTCATTGGGAGAGGAGACGAGAGGAGAGGACAGAATGAGCGATAGTTGCGCAACCACACCTCCACCGCCGTCGAGCGGCGATTACGCAAACGTGATAATTAATTGCCAGTGTTCTCTGTTTAATGACTCGTCAAGTCGTTTGCTAAACACGCCAAATCACCGGTACGTCACGAAAATCGCTATACAGGTGCATCGTTGCGTGTCGAAGCTGTTAATTCTGCGCCGCAGTTGCGCAACCCTCGCGGAGACAGATACCCAGTTCATTTTTTTATGTTCCGTTTCTCTTCTTATTCCATCTTCTTCGCATTCCATAGTTCGCGGATGCGCAGTCTGTTTTGTTGCCATTCCTGTGGAACGTCTAATCCCACGAACGTATTCTTACAACGATAAATTTATTTCTACAATTTTCACTGCTCGATAAAACTTTAACCATTAGTCGTGTCTAGTCGACCCGGTAACCCAAACAGTGAAAATAAGACCTCGACAGCCGTAACACGTCGGTAGCGTAACGGCAACCCTCGCCGACTACGAAACCGACGGTCGCGGGTTCGAATCCCCTTCGGACTCGGCTCCCGCAGTTTCTCTCAATCCTCTGCGAAAAATCCAAATTCGATTTTTCACCGATGATTCCGTGCCCTCGTCGTTCGACTGGCACTCGACTATTCAAAACCCGGGAAACAAAAAATTAATTTCTCGATTCAAAGAGAAAACCGCCCAATGATGAATTCGCAAAAACAGTTGGCCGGAGTCAATCTAGCAGAAGGGGGTACACGTGCTCAGGGTACTTGGTTACCGCGATGCTCCACCTCGGGAAGGTCTGAGACAAAGTCAACTCTCCGAGAGAAGAGACGGTTTTAGAGAGAGAGGTTCTCTCTCGCTGGTCTCTCTCTCTCGGAGAGGACGCTCTAGAAGGGCGATCCCGTAAATGGGATGCGGGGAAACCAGAAACAGCGGTTGAACCTAGCTTCTGTCGCCGTGGACGCCAGTGTTGTTTCCTCTCTCCCTCTTTCCATCCCCCCCTTACTCTCTCTCCGTCTCCTCTCTCCGCTGTCTTTGTTCCCCTGATTCCTTACAAACGAGGACGAGGTTGGGGGAGGAAAACTGGCAGAGGTTGGCTGGTCATACCGATGGAAATTCCCGCGGCTCGCAATTTCAGTACAATCTGCAAGCCGTCCCATCCACACGTATCCACGCTCGTATATTTCGTGTACGTCCGTGGCGGGGGCGGAACTCAATTCAGACTAATCTGACTCTGGCCCGTTTAATTAAACTGAGGGCGGTTTCTTTTGCAACCATCCGACTCGCGGCTCTACTTTCCCCAGTTCAATTCCCCTGCTGTTTATCATTTCCGAGTTTCTCCGATACGAGTTTTGTCGTTTGCTCGATTGGTAGACGGATTTTTATGAACAAATTGGTGGCAGGCGCAACTTGAAATATTTAACGAATCGAGAGAATTGAGAATTTTTAGGTGCAACCGAAAATAATGAACAAATTGAGAAACATCGATTTATTATTCTGGATTTGTTAATTCGTGAATTTCATGTTGGAATTTGTTTACCGAAAATGCCAAGTGTGTGCCAATGTATTTTGATTGGCAGTAACGATCGAACCGGGGATCACAAGAAGCACATTGTCTTGGCCCGCTCGATCATTTTCGCGAGACGATCCAATCGAACATTATCCGTCGGTCTGATCGAAGTTTCGAGGAATAACAAACGGAGCCAGTCAGTTCGGCCCTATTTCCGTCAAGGTCTGCTGCCACTTTCGACGCATTTTGTATTGAGTAATGGGCTAATTATAGTTTTCACTTGTTTAGAAACTCTAGTTGGCATCGATCGTCGTATACCCGCGGGAACTTATCGAGTTTTGCGAAGTTCTAACTTTATTCCTCGCTTTGATCGGTAGTCGAATCGCGCGTTGATCGTGGCCGTGCTCGATTCGCAATCTGTTATGTAACGTAAACAAAATTTTCGGAGCGCAAACATAACGTAACCGAGTAAAAATAAACCGTAACTGTAATTTCTGTTACATAATTTTTCACGAATTGTAGTTCGCCGTGTCCGAATATTGAATTCGTGTCAAACTAACGGTATATTTATTTTCAACTCACCCATTAAATATAAATTATTTGCCACTCCGATTTACATTACGATCTATGTTAAATTTAAATTCGGATTTACCATGTCTAAATATTGATGAATAATTCATTCGCCGGATTAACACCTGCCATAAATCCCGTTACAGTTACGCTAAACTAGGTCAACCAGTCTTTCAGACTTGTGCACACACATATCCAGCTAGACGTAAACAGATTGTAATTCTAATGTGCGTTTTAATATGCTTTAAATTGCTTTAAACCAACCAGTTAAATTAATTTTATTTGCGACCCGTACACGTCGATTCGTTGTTATCTACGAGGGATTGGCGTAGCGTGGTACATTTGCTTGGGCTGTGTTTCGATCGCGATCTTCTTTCTTCGGGCTCGTTTTTGCGTTGGCTTCCTGTCGCGGAAGATCTACGCGTAAGAACACACGATGCTTGTAATTTATAGCCACGCTGATTGTACGCACTAAGGCGCCGCGTGGCGTGTTTCTCAGTCGATAAGCATCGGGAATACTCACCTGGTTGTATGCCTGATGCGTGTAATCGCGTTGCCAACGTTTCACTTTTATTAAACAAAGATACATTGTAAACCTTGTTGCGATAAGTCTTCGTTAAA
The DNA here is from genome assembly GCA_028454225.1 of Lasioglossum leucozonium. Lineage (NCBI taxonomy): Eukaryota > Metazoa > Arthropoda > Insecta > Hymenoptera > Halictidae > Lasioglossum > Lasioglossum leucozonium. The sequence continues at coordinate 2,790,135 of CM052214.1, forward strand.
CACTTGAAAAATCTCCGTTTGCTCGCGATTTACGGCGAAAATCGTTTTCACACCATTCAACGTCCACGCTCGATTTATTCCTACGCAACGAGTATCGTTCTCCTTTGAGGCGCTCGCAAAATTCCTGTCAACTTTTATCGGCTCGCATCGAGCTACGGAGATGTTTACAAGATGCTTCATACTTTTTCTTGACTGTTTAAACAATTTTCTAACGATCGAAGTGTCGGAAATATTTTTCTTTCAACGAAGAAGGTATCGGTATACAAAACGTTCGCTCGATTGATCTGAGATTGTTATCGTCGATCCCGGGCAATTACGGCCGTCGCGTGAGCATCATTATTGCAGACTGGGAACTACATTAAACGCGTAGGAGCAAAGGTAATTTACGCTGATAATGAATCACCAACACAAGTGCGGTCGCGCGTGGAACAGGCCCCCTCCCGATGCTCTCGAATAGTTCGCACGGCCGTGATCGTTTCTTAATTGCATTACTGATTGCTCGGCCATACTCGAAAATTGTACACGTATCTCTCCGGTTCAGGTGTTCCGACAGTTTCCTAAAAATAAGCCTATTAATCAAACTTCGAGATAACGAGCACACATTTTTTCGTGAACGATAACGAAACCGGTTTTTGGTATCTCTAATTTATCACTTACTCGCTCGAGGAACTAGAACAAACTGTATTAGCGGCAATTTTATTTCGTTTATATTGTAAATTCACGAAGTTAATTAGCAGTGATAGAATTCTCCGCGAATTTTCCTGATAATTTCGCAGTGTATATATTTAATATACCGTCGCGAGCCGATCATCCCGAAAATCATCCGCGTTAACATCGCGAAATATATGTTTACGCGCAGAGCGGTGGGAATATTTAATAATTTTTTATCGTTGCTCGTAAATTCATTGAGGTTTACGGCGAAGATGGTCTCTCTCTCTTTCGCTGTGTTCGTTGAATTGTAAATATCGATTAGTCGGGGGTTTATACGGCTGGTTTTAGACGCGCAACAGGGATTATTTGGACCTCATCCCTCCCGGAAATTAATATCCTCCGACCACGAATAACCCGTATTACCGATTATCATCGCCTCTAACTACGTTTGCTCCGGGGCCGGATATATGTTCGCCGGATTAATTTTAAACGGCGTACAACGCCGAGATCTTTGATATCCGAACTATTTATAGGGGTATCAGCTGGCCTCGTAAAACTTCTATGAGCTCTCTCCGCTTAACCGAAGTTCAGATAATGTCGCTTTTAATTTTAAAGCGCTTTTAGTGCGACGATAAAACGCCTGCGCATCGCGAGCGCCATACGATTTACACCGTCGCAATCTTTTATGCTTACTTTGTAATGTCCGACACGATTTTACGTCCGATTTATCCGCCCGGTTATGCGAATCGCGACCTCGCGCTGCCTCGCGTTGCTTTTCTTTATTGTTCGTTCGATTTTCTTCGTGAAATTATTATTGATCAAGTTTCTTGGTAGAATTGCCAGACGAGGATTTCTGTCTGGAAATTATCGGGATTATAAAGACACTGGGGAGGATCGATGTGACATTTTCGAGTTACCGTTTCGTGTTCATTTTACAATCTGCAATTTTATACGCGATTTATGTAATAATGTGAACGCGACACTGCACGCGCCGCTGCGCACCGTTGTTCTCTGTTCCGCCTGTTGTTTTTCCCGTATTATTCGCTGTTGATTAAATATGTAGCAGATAACGCGCACCGACGAAATCTCGCGTTCGCGAAACAGTACGCGAACCGTGTATAATTGGGATCATTTTAGCCGGTGGAACGTTGCTAATTCGGAGGCGCGACGCGGTGAACGAGCCTCGCAGGTGGGGCGTAATTGATAGCGCTGTCCGGAGTGATGATAATTTACAGAGACCATAGCGATCGAAGGGCTCGCTGTCATAAGGAGGCACCTTCTCAAATTCCCGTTCTGGACCGTTTTGCAGCTTCGTTTGTTAGTAGTTTACAAGCTGTCGATATATGTATTTGAAAAACTATTAAATTAAATTCATTAAACAATGTCGGGATGACGAGGTTGGGAGATTAAATGGAACTTGATATTTAAAGTATTATTGTTGGGATGACGAGGTTGGGAGATTAAATGGAACTTGATATTTAAAGTATTATTGTTGGGATGACGAGTTGGGAGATTAAATGGAACTTGATATTTAAACTCCACCGCGCATAGAATAACTGTACAATAAGTGTGAATTAATATTATTGGCACATAACACAATGTGGAACTTTATTCAATAACGGTTAACAAAGAAGGTAAAGTATGTATTGGAAACTGCGAGCTGCTCGGTAGGCTAACTTGCGCGGACTGACTCGCCTTCCTTCTTAGGCCCTTTAGCCTGTAAAAATGGCGACGCTGCAAAAGGCAATAAATAGCAGGTCAAAAAAGACCTTTCCTCCTCCGAGTGTTCCGTGCATTACGGTGTACACTCCAACAATTATAGTTAATTTAAAATTATAATTTATTTAAACTCCACCGCGCATAGAATAACTGTATAATAAGTGTGAATTAATATTATTAGCACATAACACAATGTGGAACTTAGTCAACGACCATTGCCTGGCTGAAAACACCGGTTCTCGTTCGATCTCCGAAGTAAAGCGGCGTAGGGCGGGGGACGCACTAGGATGGGTGACCGCTCGGTAAAAAGCTCGGAAGTGGCCCTCTGGGTGCGTTTCACGTGTTGTTGGCAAAATAGGTGGTTCGGAACTCACTTTAATAAAAAGTAGGTCCCGTTGAAATTAGAAATTAGGCGATAGTTGAGGATTGGTAAAGGGAGAAGTGGTGGAATGGATTTGAAACCCTGAGGGGATCAAATACAACACAATGTGGAACTTTATTCAATAACGGTTAACAAAGAAGGTAAAGTATGTATTAGAAACTGCGACCTGCTCGGTAGGCTAACTTGAGCGGACTGACTCGCCTTTCTTCTTAGGCCCTTTAGCCTGTAAAAATGGCGACGCTGCAAAGGGCAATAAATAGCAGGTCAAAAAAGACCTTTCCTCCTCCGAGTGTTGCATGCATTACGGTGTATACTCCAACAAAAAGACATAAAATATAAATTTTCGAAATATCGGTTTCAGGGAATATTCGTCGATGAATATTAATGAATCACGAACGATAAACGCATAAAATAACAGTTTCAGGATACTCGAGCACGCGTAAGCATTATTTTCAGAGGGTCGCACAACCCTAATCGCATTTCGTCCCGACGATGTTAATAGATCTCGGCTAATTTATGGATCTAACGGGTATAAAAGCCGGGCGAGAGAGGGCGAAGCGGTTTTTATCAGGAGATAAAGCACGATGTATCCTGCCAGCTTTCTACTTCCACGATTAACGTGGCCCCCGGGCGAGCCCCGATGACAATCTTTTTAATTTGTTTTCTCAGAAAACGAGCACCTTACGTCACCGTAGCGTGGAAAGTCGCGTTACCAAGAACACGGAATAAACCGTTCAATTACCGGTATTACGGCCGCGAGATATCGACGCGAACTTGCCTTTGAAGTTTCGGATTACAGCGATTTATATGGTCGTTCGGGTAAATGGGATTTTCGAAAATTAGAAAGAAAAGCATAAGAATCGTTCGTAAAGAATGTACAAATTGATTTGAAAAAAGGGTAGAACCAGCCACGGACCGATTACAGCAAGCAAACACTCGGCGACCTATCGTTACCGAGATCCTTTAGCCACCTCCCATAATTCCTCCGGGTAAGAACGAAGTTGTTAGCCACCTTCGGACAACATATCGCGTTTCTGTTTACCAGAGGGAGCACAGAAGTATTTAGGTAATAGATTCAGGGGATTAGCCCTTACCTGTTCCACGTTTCCAACCCGTGAAAGTGTTCGGTAGTGGTCCGAGCTCGAACAGTTGCCGAGTCTCTTTCGTCCTATCATTTTTATTTTATTTTGGGACTATATCGGCCTGTCGGCAACTTCGCGATATATATATGGAAACACCGAGTCTAAATAATCGACGAATATTCTCACCGGAAGCATATGTACATAATTTCTAGAATTTTTAATTAAATCGAGGCGATATAAAAAGAAATCATTCGATATTTTATTCGAGGAGAGCCACGCAAGCTGTCTAGAGAGGATTTTACCGAAGTAGTATTTTACCTGGTCATTTTTCCAGTCACATCCACGAGGTTCAACGTTATTTGTCTTGCATTTGGAATATACCGGTTAACGGATTCCCATGGTGTCTACGGAGAATTGACTTTAATAGCGCGGGGAATGGAGGAGAAATATTCGGTGACGACAGGAACACGAATTTATTCTTTCGGCGGACAGTTTTTACTGGTGCCGAGAGAGAGAGAGAGAGAGAGCCCCAGGATTTATTCCGTTGTTGACGCATAAATTCGTTCGTTTTACGTAGAGAGTCCGCGTTCCACAGTTATACAAATCGAGGAGTTTACAACGATAAGGCAGAGCTACGATTCCTATAGATTTTTTGGTAGAGATCATATGCCATTGAAAAAAATTTAATCTCCCACCGGATGCACAATGGCTTCGGATAATAAATACTGTTTTTGTTTTCCTCGCACTGTTAGAACAGAATTGTTTTCACAACCGATGGTCGAATCCCGCCGCATGCAAGTCGGGCGACTTGCGTCTCTCGTCTTGGTTTCTTTTGGACGGCGAATTCAATTTCGTTTCAATTGCCGCAAAGTACCTCCGCATTTCTCTTCCACTGTTCCGATTACCGTACGCTCGAATTGGAGTGGACTGCACACTGGTTTGCACGGGACGGAATTTTACGCAATTTAGATTTTCGTCCCCACCCGCCGTTCCTTTTTGCACGATCTCCGGCGGACCGGTGTTTAATTATATTATCAAGCCGAATGCCGTCATTGTACCCCGTTAAATGCTATTCTATTAGCGGTTCTGTAATAATTAGAGAACGTCGAGGGAGCTTTTCCAGGGACCGCGGCGAATCGGAGAATTAATGGAAATGTTTTTCGAGCGAGGAATCCGCCGAATTAGACATTTCTTAATCTGATAAATTTGCACAATTCCGGGGAAGAAATGTTTCCCGCCTCTGGTAGACGAGGAATGAAGTCGGTGCGCCGAGAACAAGAAATATTCGCAATTTTCAACAGTCTTTTATGAGAGAAAATATTGTAGTCATCGAGCCGCGGATTTGAATAATTCAGAAATATAAATGATCGCGAGAGAGAAGCGCATCGGAGTTTTATTCCCTCGTTTCGAATTCTCGAGAAAGTGTCGCGGACGATACAGACATGATAAAACGACATTTTTTTCTCGCCGGAGAAAAAAAACTTGCAAGTTATTCGGACTTTTTTCGTATTTTCAGATCGAAAGATTTAAACGAATGAAAAACACCGTCCCATTAATTTCTATTTTTATACGCTCGTCTTTAGACGACTCAATCGATTAAATAAATCCGGAATACCAACGGATAGATATGGATGGGTGCCAGATATAATGAAACGGCGAATAAATAAATAACAGTCGATTTTTCATGTAACTTTACGAGCACGCTCGGTCCAGATATTCCCGGACAGTATTTACCGAAGGTATACGGGAGTCGTGTTATTTAATAACCGGAAATAACTATGTAAAAGTTGAGCATGGCAGGGTGTGTGCTCCTGTCGGCTCACCCTTTGCGGCAACTTCGACTTCTCACCCTCGTTCCTACGGCTGCGCTTTTTTCTTCGAAGCAGTTTCCTGGGAAGTTTCGACGACAGTGACATTTTCAAACGGCGCAAACAAACTTTGTTCACGGAGAACGGTCTCGGAATGACGCCACTTGCGAGTATGCATTACGCCGGGCGAGTATTGATCGTTTCGCGATGGAAAACTTGGAAATATTGAAATTACAAATAACATTCACTCGGTTCGAGGGACTCGGAGGGCTGTTCCATAAAAAGAAACGATCTACAAGGTATTTTCCAAACGATTTATCGTGCATTAGAAGCAGCAAAAATTTATTATCTTCAGAACGGGGGTGAGAATTACCCCTAAAGTTTTCAATTAATGTCTCGGCAATTAGATGGCGTAGGAAGAAAATTGTTTTTTTCAGATTGAGTGTGATTTCAAGAATTCGTTCTTGTAAAAAATTGCGATAGAAAGTAATTTGTTTAACACTTTGACTGGCAAACTAGAAACCTAAAAAATTCCATCAAATCAATGTAGGTTATTTAATGAAAAAAAAATTGAAAAAAATTATATGTATGACATGGAGTAGTCCTCCAACTTTCTGGCATTTTACAGATCCTAATAAAATTTGGTACGATTAATATATTAGCGTAAAAATTCATTTTAAAACTTGGACAAATAGTTCCGTCACCCACATATGGGTGACATGGCAGTCAACGTGTTAAGCGATATATTAAAAATTTGAACCCTCTTAAACGATCTTTCCGAAATTTGAAAAATTCTGACGACTAATTAACCGGAGCAGAAACTACGCAATTTTTATCCTTTTTGCAACGAAAAGTTCGCGATTATCCGCGGGGCATTGTTTGCAGCAGGGAGCGGCTTAGGCACCGATTAAATTCGCCGCGATTATTATCGGGTGAAAATTGCGATTCGGAATGCGCCGCGTTCTAAGACTTAATTTATACTATACACGGTGGTTGCGGTGCAAGCAGTCGCGGTCCATTCATAGTCCCTTCGAATCCAGTGTAATTTGCTGGAACGTGATGGGAGTGTGAAAGCCGCGTTAACATTCGAATCGTGCGGTTAAAACCGGCGGCGATACACGCGAGGCACAATTTTCGCAATAACCGGTGGGCAAAGTAACGACACGTCGCCCCGGTTCGACGGCGGCGGTGGTGGTGTCCAGTAAACGAATAGTTCAAACGGCCCGTATTCAGCTCTCGCTGAAATTGATGAAATTCGATCGATGATTTAAGCACGGAAGCGGGCTCGTGCCTGGGCAATTCCACTTTCACGTTGCACCGTGAGAAAACGCTAACCTTCCGCTAATAATCAACATTGTACAAGACAAATCGGGTAGTACCGAGGACTCGACGGGCAATAACGGGTAAAACCCGTTATTAAAATTAGTATCGCGGGATTAATCGAACTAATTGCATCCTGGATTTTCCAACATCCGTATTCAGAAATGTCGGTCATAGAAGAAAGGATCGAAAGGGTGGACAAACGTGCGGTAAAATCGGCGAAATTACCGTAGGATCTTGCGCGTTTAATGAACGGCGCAGAACAAATGCCTGGGCACGCATAGCGCCGCAGCACCCTCGGCTAACCAAGAGGAATTCCATTCGCGGAGGATCGGGGGTAGAAGAGCGACACGGACACGCTCTCTTCTTCAGCATTTTAACGCTGGCGGACCGTAAAGTGGTCAAATCGCGCGACACCCGACGAGCACGCTGCACCCTGCACACGTAGCGCGTGTGTATGTGCGGTGCACTCGGTGTCAATGCGCATCTAGCGCTGGCCGTACAGGTGTACAGAGGCATCGGGTACGCGTGTGAACCCGCGTAGGTGTGCACGTGTGCACGTGAGATACAAGCCAGCCGACCTTGCACCCACCCTCGCCCACCTACAAAGCCGGTCTGCCTATTGATTGCGGGGGCACACGCTTGCCAATTTATCCGTAGGCAGAAAACAACACGCGAGAGCAAGCCTGTACGTGACAATGGGAAAGCAGGAAACCCCGATTTCATGCAATCAATGAGCACCGGCGACGCCGAGACCGGGCACGGATTAATCTGGCTTTACGACGGATTTTTTGTTCCCTCTATCTCGTGCTCCTCTTTCGGATCTACCCCTCCCCTCCCTCTCCCGCCACCCCTCTGCAGAATGCTGCAACCCACCCCCGCAGACCGTGATCGCGTCCGCTTCAATTTTCTCGCTGCCTCTACAACCCCCGCTGCCATACCACCACCCCTCCCACCAAGGGTAGTCGGGTCCGCATCGTAATACCGCAGCGCATTAAGACCGTCTTATTTCTCTTTTTACGCCGTTGCATTTATTTTTTAATGGCTCGTATCTTCCGGTCCTTGCTATCTTTTTAGAAATTCGTTTCCTCCAGCATGCTATCGAGTATCAACGAGAAATCGAATTTCTCTCTCTCTCTCTCTCTCTCTGTCTTTCTGTTTTTCTGCCGTGACCATGCGAACTGCAGCCGCGGACGAGCATCTGCGCCCATCGGCATCCTCTGCCACGCATATCACGCTCTCGCGTTCGGTGTGTGCAGTCTCTCGGAATCACGTGTACACGGGACACAAATCACCGCGCAATCGCGTCGCGTGCGAACGCAACGCCGCGCCGAACGCAATCGCCTCGCGCGACCGAAGATCGCGCGCGCCGATCCTCGCTGTGCCTCTCGAAGGGAGAGGATTAATCGAGAGAATCCTACGGAATATATGATTGCTCGCGCGGGAAATTGATCTGTCCGAAACGAACACACCCCGATGCTGTGCACGATCCCACCGTCGGAGATTTTTTCTCATTTATTTATTTTGAATTTTTGAATTTTTACCAAGCTATAAAAGTAACAGGCACACGTTGCCTCGTAAAAATGCTCGGTTGTTATTCTTTGTGAAAGCATCTTTACAATTTCAATTATTGTAAAATAAAAAATCTAGAACCGGTCACTAGGCCGGTCGTGGAGGAAAAATTTCATGAAAATTTCCAGCGAGGGCAGACGTTCATAAAAATGTGCATAAAAATTTTCGAAAGCCCGGATCGTTCACGAAGAAAACTTGCATTTCACGGCGCTTGTTCAAACAGAAATTCGCTGCGACAACGTGGAGCGCTGTCTCTCGGCTCGCGCGCGGTCTGTTTCGAACAGAAAAATGCGGATACACGATATGATAAGTGTAACGTTATCTGCGCCGACAGTCTTCGGAAGAGCGGACGGGAGTTCGAAGCTCGCCGAGGAGAACGGGATTCGATTCGCCGTATGTATAAAAATTCGCAGCACCCGGCACCACGATATCGGGAATTCTCCGAGCGAGTAAACGTGCGACTGGGATGTCTATGCAAAAAAAAGAAACAAGGAAATACGAGAGAGAGAGAGAGGTGGTAGCAGTTCGGATGCATCGGCCCGTTGATTACACGCGATTCCCGAAAATCTGGAACGGAGCGCCGCGGCGTGTGCATCTGCAATGTTGCGGCGCGGAGCCGAAACGGGAAAAAGAGCGGATGATCAATGTCCGCGGCTGCGAGATGCACACAACTGCGTCCCTCGCCCCGTTCGCCGTTACGTCGACCACATACGCCACGCGGTTTTCTCTCTCTTTGTAAAGTTTTGCCCCGATCCATCGTTTCTAGCCGGTTTTCGTGGCGAGTATCGCTCGACAACCCTGCCTAACCGAAACGTGACGGCTACACGTGATGTAAATACGCGGTGTACGCAGCCGAGCGCGTCCACCGTCTCTCTGTATGCAGGCCTGCATGCGCATACATGTCCCCCCTCCTCCCTCTCCACGCGCAACGCGTACATCACCACCACACGAGTTTCAAAGTTCAGATATTAAGCTTCGAAAATTTGCTCGTCTACCAGCGATCTAGGTTTGGATTAGGAACAACTGCTCCGCGATTATCGGACCGGCGATCTTTGCGCGTTCGTGCATTCGTGCTGTCGGTTTTGGATTTTTAAGAAATTCACGCGGCTAAAATTCGATAAAGTACTCGTGAAAATGCCTCGCGTTTCGCGGATCTAGCGAGAATCCCGAGCGACTAGGCGGGAAAACCGGCGAACAGGCGAAAAAGCACGGCGGCCGTAAAAGTTCCGAGAAGAGATTTCTCGCGCGCGCGACAAGACGCCGCACCGCGCGCGCTCGATCGGCGGGGGTTGTATTTCAACGTCGCGGTGGCGTGAGAGCGTGTTTTCATCGGCGTCGGCGGTAATGCAAGCATTTCTAAAAGTAAATGTCGCCGTTGCTCTGCCGGCCGCATAAAGATCATATAAACGCGTGCCTCCGGAATGAAAAATATTTCCGCGAGCCGTGCCAAGTCTTCAATAACCGAGCGTCGCGTAAATTTCTCACGTTTATCGCCGCGGAGCATTTCGCGAAATTTATTTGCTCGCGGGAGACCCCCCGGTTGTTCCCTCTCCTCCGGTATTCCCGCGCGCCCGGCTTTTGTTGATTTTTCTGGACGACTTTCGCCCGTCGCCGCCGCCGCCGTCGATCGCCCCGTCACGCAACATCGGCTGCGTGATGCGACTGAATATTTTACATCCCCGAGGAAGCAATTTCAGTCGGCAAACTCTTACAACAAAATTCCTCTTACTTTATCAACCGCGCGAGATAAATTGAGACGAACTCTCGAAGCCGGGGCCTTCGCCTGAAGTTTCTTATCGCTGTTAACCGAACGTGGGAACCCCGAATCGGATCCCCCACGGTCTCTATTGTTTCGCAGAAACCAAAAAATCGTACGCTAATTTTTAAATCTTCCGGCCGATGTTATCGCCACACTTTTGAATTCGTGTGTAATTTTCCAGCGAAATCGCGCGCCTCGCGGACACGCGGTTGTAATTTGATAATTCAGCGGTGCTCTTCTCTTCTCCGCGAGTAGCGTCGCGTAGAAATTCGCAGACTATGGTGTCTCGGTTCTTTCAGCGGAAGCATTTACATAAGCCCGGAGCGTGATCCCCTAGATAAGATCCGCACGAAACTCATCGTCGGGGACTTTGAAGCGCGCCGTTGACTCCCAGTGTTTTTCAAATTCACTGCATTTCTCAATCCGCGTGTTTCTTTTTTTACCACGGTACCAGTATCAGTGGCGGCAGCCGTGGTGGTGGTGGTGGTGTCGTCGGTGCACTCGGCACACGTGTACACGTATATATCTCGAAATAAATGTAACGTTTCGACACGCATTCTGTCAAAGTGCATTCATGCGCGCCGGCCGGAATCCATCATGCCCGGCCATTGAATCCAAATCCGCGCTTTTGCGCCGACACGTCGATGGAACAAAACCGTCCCCGGGTCCCTTTTAATTATAAATAATACAGTCCTCCTGCGAGCGAGATTTTTCACTCGGTTTTTCCGCCCGCGCTCGCGTGCCAAAGCCCCGTTTTGCTCTCTCTCTCTTTCTCTCTCTTTCTCTCTCCCTCTCGCATGCACAATATCGGAAACGCAGCCGGTTTTTCCCGAATTTTCGAAATGGAGCTCACGCGCTGCCATACGCGCGACGAATTTACCGTAAATTATTGTCTTGCGCCGCCACCGCCGCTCCATGAAAAAAAATTGCAAGCGGATCGACCGTGCAAAACACCGGCTCTCCCGATACGTCTATATTTTCTGCGTTATTCGTTCGCGCAGCGGTTAATCAAATTATTAAACTCTGCTCTTTTTTTTTAAGA